>JANSTR010155529.1:0-10470 GCA_025434805.1 Antipathozoanthus remengesaui
CTCTCCCTCCAGGGTTTTGCTCCCAACAGTACGGGACCTCCACTTTGGTTTCTCGGCAATGGAAGGTTTAACAGGGGGGACTGACAGTACTGGTCAGCATTGTGCGAGATTCACTGTTTTTAGGTGCTATTCACCAGCCTTTACAGAGGATTCTATAGGAAAATTCATTGCCCTGATGAGGGTATTCCATGTTAAATTTCACGAGAAAAATAATATTGCACGAATTGCGAAGCAATGATTTTTTGAGTGAAATTCAATAGGGAATACCCGAATCAGGCAGTGAATTTTCCTTGAATCGCATAGCAGGAATGAATCTCGCAAGTTAAGTTAATGAGTGAATATAAAAACTTTGGATGGACTTTTGCTGACCTGGAAAGTTAAAGCGAGCATGCGAAAGACATTTCAGTGCTCTGTCAACCGATTGGTGAGCCACAACTTTTGGCGGGAAAGTTTGAGGATGTGCATGCACGGCTCAAGTTGAGTGAAATTCCATGCTGAATACGCACTAGTGCAGTTCCACGTTAAATACTTCCTCCTAAATTGGTCAATTAGCCAATCAGCTTGCGTGATTCATCTCTGCTATGTGATTCTACAGTAAATACAGTATCTAAGCAGTATATCACTATTTTGCATGTGCCAGACAGCATACAGTAAATCATAATTAAATTGTAATTATTGTAATATTGATACATTAGATTATATTGATACATGTAGGATCCTCTTGGATCCACCACTGGTTAATTATCTGTGTATAAATAGTGTAACATTATTTTGTAAACCTACAGGCAACAAAATGTTATATGAAGGGCTACTTGAAGTTCCTACCAATCATTGGCCTGTCCTGGTGGTGTACGGAGTATGCCTTTGTCAACAGGAACTGGCAGAAGGACCAGCAAGTTCTGCACAACAGCACCAAAACCTTAAAAGAGTTTCCCTACCCATTCTGGGTAAGCAAACTGTTGTTTAAAAGTCTAGGAGATAAATATTTTATAGTAACACAAAGTGTTAACTAAAGGTGGATGGAGTACATGTAAGAGTGGGGGTGAGGGTTTAAGAACCATGATATTGAATTTTCCCATGCACAAAGTGTGTCAAACCTACAGTAAATGAATTTTCAGGTTTCTCAATATATGTTTTCAATTATATGTTGCTCCTGAAAGATAGCAATATTTGCTGAGGGAACTAGATTAACAAAAGCCAAGCTTCAATCAAGCCAGGAGTATGCTCGTTCAAAAGGTCTACCTGAACTAAAATACCACCTGCTTCCAAGACCAAGAGGGTTTGCTGTCACTGTGCACAACTTCAAAGGAAAAGGTGTGTGTATCTATTGCAGCTGCTGTATTGTAATGACTTGTTTAGAGATCTATACATGATGATTTGTTAACTTGTCGATGAAAATGTCTCGTATGATTCTTTTAATTTTAATGAGTTGAAACATTGAAATATGGTACTGTAGTCATTGAATCATTGCCTGAAGCATTGAAATAGGCATTGAAGCATTGAAATAGGCATTGAAGCATTGAAATAGGCATTGAAGCATTGAAGGCATTGTGAAGGCACTGTAGGCATTGTCAAAGCATTGAAATTATATATTGAAGCATTGAAAGTGGAAGGTATTTATTCAGTTCTAATTTCCTTCAGTTCCATACATCTATGACATGGAAGTTGCCTTTCCAACTAACAAAGAACCAACTGTGACAAAGTTCTTAAAAGGTGAAGGTGGAGAGGCACATTTATGGATGAGGTAATTAAATAATTATATTTAGTTTTTTTATTATAGCTGGTGCAATTGACTAACAAATCTACAGTGTCTAACAGTATTTTCCCTAGACTTAAAACATCTAAAAGCAGTGCAGTATTTGAGCCAGTAGATACATAATTGTATCTAGCATTGGAGAGTGTATTATCAGCCTCCAGTGGACCTGGTGTGATTGACTTCTCGTTAACTGCTTTTTGTGTGCGCTGGGGCAGACATTTTTCGACAGTGGAAAGGTACACAGGCACCTTGTGCACCCCCCTGTCTACATGCCCATATAGATCAGATTAAATTCACATGTATAACTCTCTGAGTAATGGTGAACACTATAGTAGTACAGTAAAGTAGTTTATGCATGTTGCTAACTGTTATGAATGGTTGTGTACAGTAGTACACGAGCAGGCAAACAGGTGGAGGGGGGAGGCATATGATTAAATGGGATTTCTTTTCTCAGACCTGTGTTAACCAAGTTGTTATATTCAACTGATCATTTCTACTCCATGTAGGAGGATACCTGTTAATGAAATCCCAACTGATACGGTTGATCAAACATCTGAATGGTGCCGAGACCTTTTTCAGAGAAAGGTAAAAAGAATCAATGAAAATATTAAAGTAATTTACTATAATGTAGTTTATGATCAGACAGTACTAATAAAATATTGATAAATATTGAGTACTGTACGTAACTGTAAGGCTCACGGATGATTAGTACATTTCTAGATAAATAATTTATTATTTTGGTAATAATTTTAGTCGCATACTTCTTGACTAAGTGAGGAGGTCATAAATATTTGACTCAAGGTAATGTGTAATACATGTAACAGGTGAACTTCTAAGTGACTCAAGGTAATGTGTAATACATGTAACAGGTGAACTTCTAAGTGACTCAAGGTAATGTGTATTACACGTAACAGGTGAACTGTAATTACAGTGTAAGGAGCGCTAGCCACCCTCAGGGAATAGCTTGGTGGTCTCTTAATAGAGGGCAGCTACATTATACCAAATAGAGGGAGACCACTTAATAGAGGGTGACTGCTTAACAGAGGGTGGCCTCCTAATAGAGGGGGGCTGCTTAATAGGGGGTGACCTCCTAATAGAGGGTGTCTGCTTAATAGGGGGTGACTACTTAAGAAAGGGTCACTGCTTAAGAGAGGTTAGCCACATAATGGCAAATATTCTGAAAGTATGAACACATTTTGTGACTTTAGAACATGATTGTTTGTGATCTTCTTGGCTTTTGGCCATGTGACTAATTTACCATTTTCAAGTGCAAAATCAAGCTCTTTATTGCTCTAAAACTGTGTACCATTTTTTTGCTCAAAATATTTTGTTGTGATGTGTTTTGTTGTGAAGTGTTTTATGCTTCTCAGTACTTAAAGTGACTCCTGTATCACATTCGACTGCCTTAAGGCACAACAAACCTCTTTTTAGGCAGCCTATTGATACATTGCAGGTAAATACTGTAAAAAAGAATAGTTTACTTCAGACTGCTCAAGGTAAAATGTAAAAGGTGAAAGTATTAAAAGGAAGTTTGTTTAACGAGGGTAACATGTGATAGTAATACAATTGGTACACTTGTGGCCCAATGGTAGTACATGTACATGTAGAAGCTGCTTTAGAGAGGTGGCCGTTTAATAGAGGGTCTATTTAAAGTAGTAACAACTGAGAAATCTTGCTAAATAGTTAATTATCAATAATATTTTCTTATCTAGCCAATAGGACTATGTTTTATTCCTTCACTTTTTTTAGGTTTAGTTGCTTGATATATCGTAATAAAGTTCATTTTATTGATTGGTGCTGTTTCGTTTACTTCTAGGATGAAGCAATGAAGTTTTTTCTTGACCATGGTACTTTTCCAGTGGAACAGATTGAGTATCCCAGGAGATACAGGAACATTATTATAGCGTCAGTCTGGAACCTGATCATGAGTGTGCCTTTGCTACACTACATCATCCCCTTTGTAGCCTCAGGATCAACCTTCTCACTCAGTATAGTAGCAATAGTCCTTCTAACAGGTACACTACATCATCCCCTCTGTAGCCTCAGGATCAACCTTCTCACTCAGTATAGTATCAATAGTCCTTCTAACAGGTACACTACATCATCCCCTCTGTAGCCTCAGGATCAACCTTCTCACTCAGTATAGTAGCAATAGTCCTTCTAACAGGTACACTACATCATCCCCTCTGTAGCCTCAGGATCAACCTTCTCACTCAGTATAGTATCAATAGTCCTTCTAACAGGTACACTACATCATCCCCTTTGTAGCCTCAGGATCAACCTTCTCACTCAGTAAGAGCGTTTTCATAATTGACTGGTTACACTATCTGGGGGAGCTACTGTATGAGGGAGCCTATGATCAATCAATTGGTCCATTATACTTAATGTTATGCATAATAGAGTGAACGAGTTGTGACTAGTAAAATGCTAAATCAGTTGAACTGGGTGGGACTCTTATGAGTTAGCAAGCCAGCTCTCCTGGTGTTTGTGGCCTTCTTTAGATAGCTAGAATACAACCATGACATATCCTGTATTTCGTTTTTATACCGGTTATATACATTTATGTAACTACTGTATAACATGAAGTAATAGACCGATTCAATGAACCAATTGATCAGGTGTCCTATGTTGTACAAGTAAATCGTGATACATTTCATTAATATAAATAATATTAATGAATAAAATGGTTCGTGAGATTGATGATAAAACTTTATTGTTTGTTGCAGGATTTGTGGTTATGAAGATTCTTCTTCATTTTAGTGACTCAAAGAAAGGAAGCAGTTTTGGTTTGTCAAGCACTGCAGGACACACAACAAAGAGAAGTGACAATGGGGCAGTTAATCATGAAATTACAAGTAAAAAGGAATAATTCATTTTAGGCTTTGAAGAATACTGAATGGACTTGTAACTGGAAGAATTTAGAAGAGAAAAAACAAAGTCACCTTATTTTTGTTTCTTTTATGGCATATGACATAAGGAAGTGGCATTCATGAAGATAGCCTGCGAAGCTGGCGGTTTTTGCAAAAGCAAAGGAGAAACTGGGGAGAGGAAAAAATATAAATTGAGTACTGATATTCAACTTGAGATACAGAGCTGCACACAGATTAATTCAAGCACTTGCAAACTGGCACCAAGAAGAGCATGTCGTCCTTCGGAACCTTTAAGGAAGTATTCAACAGTGGCGTCCTGAAACTTCTCAGTGGATCTAAGATGAAAACCTGTTCAACTCGGTCGTCTTCCTGTATTTATACTTAAAGAGCATTCCCTCGCACTTCTGCCTGTTTACACAAGATTTATCAATCTATCCTTGATGAGTGGAACAATGCCAGAAACGTTACGATTCCTGTGCTATCCCAAATACTAAAGAAAATATAAGCTGACCACGATAATTTCTCTATACATTTACTTAATGCTCGACTTTCCTTTCGTGAACTTAAAATTTAACGTGTACTTATGTAACTCAATTTGGTTCGCTGGCTTGTTTTCTGTAATAGTACGAACGTCGTTTCGGTGTTGGATTACAAGAGGGATGTTATTAAAGCCAACATATCAGTTACCCCCATTTTAGCGAATGTATGGGAAATATGAATCGTGCCTTGTATGGTGCGAAAAGTAATAAAATTCACAAGTTACCTTTGCATACTTGTGTTGTGTTCATTCTTCATGATTCTGTGGCGTTTGGAGTCGATTGACAGGCCCGTAGGAGGGGGAGCTCGAAGGGTTCGAAAGAACCCCCCTCCGACCCAAAAGATAAATAAAATGATATAATCAGTTAATAAAACAGATTGTTTATTCTGAAGATATTCTCATTGTTTGCTACTCCGAATACACTATCCCTTCTCCTCTCCCGTCTAAGACCGTAAAACCACCCATGACAGCCAGGAAACTCATTAATAGAAAGAAAATTACATAGTCTATACCGTAAGTGCAAAACTAGAAGTAGTGTAATAATGGACGGCTCAGAATGCAGGAAAAGTTATTAGAGAGCACTAAGATTTCAAAAATTTCCTGGCGTCGCGCACCTTCGGTGCTCGTTTTTTCACTGTATAAAACATTTTATTTCTCCGAACTTTAAGGAAACCCAGCTGCTAGCCTGATTGAGGTGCTGCGAGAAAAACTGAAACGCAAATAAAGGAGACAGTCAAGTCACTAGCCAGCTCCTCTCCCAGTCAAGTCACTAGCCAGCTCCTCTCCCAGTCAAGTCACTAGTCAGCTCCTCTCCCAGTCAAGTCACTAGTCAGCTCCTCGCCCAGTCAAGTCACTAGCCAGCTCTCCTCCCAGTCAAGTCACTAGTCAGCTCCCCTCCCAGTCAAGTCACTAGTCAGCTATCCTCCCAGTCAAGTCACTAGTCAGCTATCCTCCCAGTCAAGTCACTAGTCAGCTCTCCTCCCAGTCAAGTCACTAGTCAGCTCTCCTCCCAGTCAAGTCACTAGTCAGCTCCCCTCCCAGTCAAGTCACTAGTCAGCTCCTCTCCCAGTCAAGTCACTAGTCAGCTATCCTCCCAGTCAAGTCACTAGTCAGCTCCTCTGCCAGTCAAGTCACTAGTCAGCTCCTCGCCCAGTCAAGTCACTAGTCAACTGCTCTCACAGCCAAGTCACTAGTCAGCTCTCTTCCCAGTCAAGTCACTCATGTGCTCCCCTTCCCAGTCAAGTCACTAGTCAGCTCTCCACCCAATAAAGTCACTGGTCAGCATGCTCACTTTCAAGACTGTTACAGTATGGCTGAAATTGCAGGCCTTCTTTGTTCACTGGTAGTGGGACATTGCTAAAAAGCCCCATGTACACAATTTACTTAATCAGGAAAATAATATTTCAAAGTACCTAAGAAACCATGAAGAAGCTTGTAATTGGCCCCACTCTGATCGAGAAGGGTGTAGGAGGGGTCCAAAAACAGCACAAAAAAAAATGTACAATACTACATTGACATTTTCCAAAATTGTTAAATACCACACACTGCTTAGGCTGCAAAGCTGCAATATTGCATGTTTTGCAAATAATTTCCTTGCACAGAACTGCACCAAAAATAATGCAATACTGAATTACCGCACTGCAAACCCTTACGTCCTCCTCCTGATGGGAACAGGGCAAAATATGTATATGGGTAGGGGAAGTACTATTGCAAGGTTTAAAAAGGAAATATCAATTTGTCAAACAATTTGTGTGATGGCAATTGACAAGGAAGCATGACAAAATGATTAGTTAACATAACCGAAAACATTGTGTTTATTGTAATATATGCTAGAGTTTTATTTAGTTTTAATATATAGCTAATGGTACCGGATACTGACACACCAAAACTTCAATTATCCTAACGCTACTGTTCTTATTCTAGACGTTTTTGTTCAATAGCTTGATTTTTGTCTTAAAAGCATTATATGTCAGTCAGTTTAAACTAACTGAATGATTGTGCACTCTGTTTTTCACACAAAACACACACCAGTGGCTAGGCTTACACTGTAGTTTAGCTCCTCAGTTACTCAGACCCAATCAGTACTAAGTATTAACTTTTCTAATTCTTCCACTCCTCTCTTATATTTATAGCTAGTTAGCTGTACAAAAGAATAATGTTGTTATCTCTATTGCATGTTGCCATGACAACCCACCTCATTCTATATGAAACAACTGTTTTATTTCCTATCAAAGAATAAATATGTTAATAAATTGTCCAAATAAATAAAACTCGCATAAAAAAGTAATAAGCTAATTGTAAGAAATATGATTACTCTTTAGAGTACACAAAATATACAATTATTTAAAAATACTGATAAAATAGTTATTCTGTATCGATTCCAAAATTGTAAATGGGTCTAAATCCCCAAAATGGTTTAGACAAATTGAAAGCTGAATCACTCTCACTAGTATTACATCTTGTCATTTTCTTTGTCACCTCAGCAACTCTGTTTAGTGCCTTTTTGACCTCTTCTACACAGGCCTTGGTATTAATCAGGCCTTTCGATGATTTTGCAGTCACATCATTAAATGGGAAAGCAAGAACATACTTTCCTGCTTGTGAAATAGGTTTCTTGACAAATCTATTGCTAGAATTCATTACATTCATGTAAGATCGTGGCAAAACCCTCATAGTTGTATCAGAGGGATTTTCATCTCCACAGCCTTCATGTTTTATTGTGCTCTTTGAAAGAGGCCTTGGCATGTACTGCTTGGCAGATCCTGCTATATCGCAACTCTTCAATTTTGGGGGCAGAGAAATTTTCCTTCTTAATAACCGAGGTGAAGAGAACCTCGCTGATGAAATCTGTTCAAGTGATGGATGTCTAGTTCTCCCTAGTCTCATTGAACTGTTGATGCGAACATGTCCAGAATTTCTTTTGGCATTTTGTTTTTTCTGTTTTCCTATATTTCCTTGACCAGTTTGCAAATGTTTGCTTAGTATTTCATTGCCCTTAATCTTCATTGAAGATTTTTCTAGTTCTGAAGACTTTTCAGAAATAAAGACCTTGACAAAATCACATGAAGGTTGGGTGTCACATTCAAGTTTAGAAGGTTCTGGTGTTGTCTTTGGCCTGTTATTTTGGTAATCAATTAAATGTTCTTTGGCACCAAAACAGTCACCATTAGATGTGTATTGCAAACCTACTGAATTTAATACATCTACTGAACAACATTTTGTCATTGTCTCATCAATTCCAAGTCCTTTGACATTGTTATTTAAATCAGAGATGTCCAAAAGTGATGTACTATAATTGTTGAGATCAGTATCACTTTCTGCATCAGGGTCTGGTGGATTCGAATCATCGTCACTTTCAGTGTTATATTTCTCCCATTTAGAGTTCTTCCTATCAAATGTGCTTGATCGTTGTCCCCCAGTTATCTCAACACCATTCTTTACCATCCTGTACGGTGAGCAGTGTTTGCCTCTCCTAGAATGACAAGCTTTCTTTCTTGAATGCCCATTCACAAATTTGCAAGCATCAACTTCCCTGAAGCCAAGCAAATCAATGATGTCATTTAACATTGGTTTCTTGATTGTTGCATCTAAGGGGCAATCATAACCTAGAGATGGAGAAAAGTTTACTTCCAGTAACCATGGTTTCAGGTTTTCGTCAATCAAGACATCAAAACCAAACAATTCAAAACAATTAGGGTAGTTACTAGGCACTTCTGGTGCTTGGGTCAGCAGGGTTAAGATGATCAAGGAATTGATTCTGTGCCAAAGCAAGTTATCATCAACATTCAGCTGATGGAAGTAGGTCCTCAACTGACTCAAACTCCACTTACATCCGCTTCCAACTCTTTCTTTCTCAAATGAATAGGAAGGGCTCAACTTGTTAATACTAGTGTTTGTTAGATGCGAAAAAACATTCCCAGGTTTAGCAAGATCGAACTTCTCCGTGCCAAATCTCACAAGACCTTCATGATAAATGTAAATATGCAATGGATTGAATGATGGAACAAGAACATATAATCTGAGATCCAGCTTGTATCCCGACACAAGGAATGGGTTTGTGATGTACTTCTGTACTACAGTGGCACAGTCGTATGAGAGTTCTTCCAAATCTTTGAAGATGAAAATTCCTCGACCGCGTGACAGATCCACCGGCTTGCAGATCCAGAACAGCTTTCGAGGCTGACCAGAGTTCGACTGCTTGGAATACTCTCCGACAAATTTCGTGTAATCATTGGGAAGAATAAATGACAACGGTGAAAAATTGTATGCAGCACTCCCATATACCCCTCTCATTCGCCGTAGATTTCGTGCAAGAGAATCTTTCCTGGTGATCAGTCCAGATTTGGGAAAATGGTTTAACCGTTGCCATGGTTTGCAGTGGTCGAAATCACACGCACGAAACCCACAACTCTTCCACCAGATGTTCCAGTCGCCATCCCAACCTTCCTGAAACTCCTTCCATCCTCTTTCATTGAACACTTCTCTCAGCAAGTCAGGTGCATTGTCACACAAACGGAAAACTAGAGAACTCATTACTGACAGTCAACAAGTCCATTATTTATAATATGAATATCAAATTTCGCAACTTCCCAGTTTCCTTCAAGCTCGGTTGAGATGATCAGAAGCTGCTGACAAAAACTGTGACAACAGAATGTTTTCGCCATCATAGCTTTTGCGTAGTTCAGTCTGCTTTCCTTGAGGAAAAGCCATAGTAAGCTGCCTTAGTGTCATTTTCAAACGGACCAAAGACTTCTTCTTCACACGTACACAGCTCGGACTGACATTCGGACAGACAGGTTACGTCACTACGATTAGCTTCTGCTGTTTTTGTATGTCAGCGGTGTACTCATGTAAGTTTATCAAAGCATACATGAAGTATATTACTTGCCCACGTGGAGGTAAAGATGGCGTCGGAAAGCGTAAAATTTAGGTAAGTTTTTTGCTTTGATAACTTTTCTCGATTTGTTACAGTTTGCCTAACGTTTATGGTGCTGAAAATCTATAAACCTTCTGCTTTGAAATATAAAACCGGTTCTATCACTCATGTCAAAGATAATGAATCAGCTGGTCCGCTTTTGTTGTGACTGCGTTTAACTTACGAATTTATCATAAAATGATTGATATATTGTTGTAGTCGAGCTTGTTTTCTACTTGTGGATTTCTTTAGAAATTTAATTCAGTCCAGTAGAAATGTTAGGAATACTCGAAGTTGACCATCCTACATTATTAAGGAAGCTGAGCGCGTGTGGTATACCTGGTTCCTTACTGTTATGGTTTGAAAGCTACCTCACCCATAGGCTCCAGCG
>JANSTR010155540.1:0-10470 GCA_025434805.1 Antipathozoanthus remengesaui
TAAATCGCAGCTTTGAAGCATTCAAACGATACTTTCATAACCTGTAGTTCGATAATGAGTGCATCCGGCTTTGACGTTAATTGAATGACGTCATCATTTGAAATTCATGCAAAATTAATGCTGCACAATAAATTTAAAAATGAAAACGGTATTTTTTTGAAGAATCTGCTTTAAATTCTTCTTTTCCACGCTATTCTTAAGTGTGATCCTATTTCAGGTGGTAAGTACATGGTTTCTACTAATTTTAAAATTCCAAAATGATGGCCAAAATGGCGGACTCGTTGTGAAACGACTGCTGGCATAGCAACAGTTCCCAATTAAAACTTGATTGAAATTTTAAGAGTTTTCAAAAAAACTTTACTACAAGACTAGCCAATAGACAAGTAGAACGTACATTACAGACAGGTAGACTTAATGACAAAGTCTAAAGACATGATTAAAGCTCTGTTGAGTTATTAAAGCACACCTTCGACACGATTACACTATTCCTAGCTCAAATGATAATGGGACGGCGGTTAAAGACAATACTACCAACAACAATTGATTTGCTAAAACCAGAAGCATAGAAAAATGTCAAAGATAAACTGACTCAGGTTAAACTAACTCGAAAAACGAACTTCGACTGCCATGCTAGCAAAAACGTACCTGTATTACAGATAGGAGAAGTAGTCAGAATAAAACATGGAAAGGATTGGATGCCACTAACGGTAGGTTCTAGGCATCGAAATTCAAGATGCTATGTTGTACAGGCACCGGATGGGAGAAAGTAGTTAGACGAAACCGGAGACACCTTAACCGATGCAAGGTATGGGTTGATATACCAAGTGAACTACCAACAAAACTGTTCGAGAAGTCTGATGCAATCCTGGTGCCCTCTTCACTTAAACCAGCATGAAAAGTCTCCCGAATCAAGTTCTACACCATCCCAGTAAGCTAAAAAGCCTCCAGAGAAGACCACGAACCACATTGAACAAACAAAACTGAAACTACAGCCAACAAAGAAACTGCCTCTTCTACAGCAACAAGAGCAGGAAGAACAGTCAAGGCACCAAGTCGTTTTAAAAACTTCATTAAGTGTTGAACACTGAATATTGAACAGAAAACAGGCGTGGCTGCGTAGCAGTCAGTGATCCATTGCTTGTTGCCTGTGTACATAGCAAAAAGTAGAACTTCACGCTGGATTTGATATGCTCCTTACCTGTTAATGACTCAAGATAGTAGTAAGCCTTAAACTGATCTGTCTTTACGTCTTTATTGTAAAACAGAGGTCCCCCAGCAATACTTGCTAGCACAACGGTCTAACGAAAGAACAGAAAACAATTTACCATCAAATAAACAAGCAGAATTATTTGGCAATTCAAGATTTTGATAATGGAGATTGATGGATGGTCTAGATGGTCTAGATGGATGGGTGGATAGATGAATCAATTGAATGGATGGATAAATGGATGATCTGGAATAATGGTTGGATAGATGGATGGTCTGAATGGATGTATGATGTGGATGGATAAATAATGCACAGTGTTACATTTAATCCAAATAAACGGCACATAGCAAGCTAAATAGATGGAGGGAAGGATGACCTAGATAATTGGGTACATAGATGAATCATCTAGATAATTTGAATAGTTAGATGGTAGGTGCATTATAATAGTTATGATAAAACTTTATTTACAAATGGTTGTTATATAAAGGACAATAACATTTCGGCTAAAACTCTAGTCCTCTTGCGAACCGTGTCATTTACAATCTTTACATAGTTGACTAAACTGAGCAATGAAAAACCCATTTACAATGTTTTGCAGTAAAACCAAATGAGTTAAAAAGAATAATAAATTACATAATGTCAAAGGCATATTTGATGCAAATCAATAACCAACAATCCCTTTATTTAATGTTTCAAGCAACTTTATCTCTTGAACTGTCATTTTGGAAGAAACTTTTTTGCGCCCGTAAAAGCGAAGCTTATAATTTAATATAACAGTTTTTCCGTTCGATTTTTTTGGGCAACGTAGTTCATATCCGAACACCATAAATTGTAATAATATTAATAATGATAATAACATTTTATTTATATAGCGGCTATCCACTAATTGTTCTAGGCGCTTTACAATACTACTACTTTTAAGTGCATGTAGATAAAACTGGGAAATTTACCTAATTAATTAATTAATCCTAATGAGAACTACCTTATAATAACTTACAATAACAATATCATGAAAACAAAGGTAGAAATTCTTGCTCATAAATATTCAAAGTAGGCCTGACGAAACAAATAAGACTTCAAACTCCTCTTAAAGGCGTTAACATCCGAAATAGTCCTGATGTCCAGTGGCAATTCAATCCACAGCCGCGGGCCAGCTACCGAAAAAGCTCTGTCACCATAAGTTTTAGTTCTCGACCTGGGAATGTTAAGTAGTTCTTGGGAGTTAGATCTTAAAGAACGGACACTAACACGTTTGTTAAGTAGATCAGAAACATAATGTGGAGCTAAGCCGTTAAGTGCTTTAAAAACAAGCAAAAGAACCTTAAATAAAACTCGATAATAGACAGGTAGCCAATGTAACTTGATTAAAACGGGTGTTATATGATCATATTTTCTTGTACATGTTACAACACGCGCTGCTGTATTCAGTACTAATTGAAGCCGGTTCAGTTGGTACTTCGGTAGTCTATGAATAAGGGCATTACAGTGGTCAAGTTTTGAACTGACAAATGCGTGAACCAAGGTTTCAGTGGATTCTTTATCTAAGTACTTCCTAACTCTGGCAATATTCAAATATTCAAAAGCGAACGTCTTACACAAAATGTAAAATAACCCCCCTCCCTCCCTATCCTCCTAATATTTGTAGTGTTGGCCTCGAGAGAGACCGGTGTGTATGGTGACACGCGTGAAGTAAAAGATGGCTTTCCTAGAGGTCTGGTTTGCCACATCCTGATTTTTTTTCCTCTTTATAATGGTGTTTGGTGCAATATCTGTCTTTTCTTGACTCGCGGTTGAAATTCCGTCTTTCTTTCCCAATGTGAATTGGTGTTTGGTGCGACGGCTGCCTTCTCTTGAATTACGATTCACCCTCCACCCTCCACCCTGGACAACGACATCATGAAACGGCTCGCTTTTGGTATTCTGTTCTCTCTTCAAGCTGTTGATCTTTTCTTTGTAGGTTGTGTTTCTACAATTACAACCTACGCCTCCTCGTCTACCTTCCAGATCGAATCAATTGTCCCTATCTTTCCTCCCCATCACTATATGGACTTAGTGTTTTATCGTTCAACGCTGGTCTATCTGAGGGACTACGAGAAGTGAAGCCCAGATGGACTCCCCGTGAACACAGTACACGCCGTATGAACCTCCAAGCCCTGGGCGACTTCCTCTGAACGCTGTTTTCTTTTTTAGATCATTGCTTGCATCGTACGCACCTTGTATTGAAAATGCACATGGATTGGCTTTCCCTTCTGTTACGGTTACGGGGAATTTCCGCACGTCTTCTCGAAGGAGCTGCATCATCACTATTACAATAATGTGAACATTCAGAAACAGGGTCAGGGTGCTGTGATACGCCCACAACTTCTCTCGTGGTAATTCTTTCTAGATTGCGGCCCTCCCTGAGGAATCCCTGACGTGGTCCTGTGCCCAAGTCATGTTTAGATACTGCTGTTCTCACGGCATCACTTTCATCATTTGGCCATCTACCAAGGGGAGGTTCATCGCGAGTTTTGATTCTGTTTTACAGTTGATTTGGAATTGGGAAGAGGTCTGGCGTCATTGCACCTGTGATCGGGGTACCTTTTGCTGTACGAATTATGCCTATCGTACCTCCTGGCACCATCATCATTGTACCGATGCCTTCTTAGCGGCGTGGTGAGAGAACAAAGCCATTCATCGTCCCCTTTCTCTATTTCTAGATCATTTTCCACCCAGTCGAGGACACTCTCCCCTGTGAGGATCCCAGGTTCTCTGTCCACGGATACTGGCCCCACCAAGAGGATCATCCCAAGACCCATCATAGTCACTATTCGCACGTAGGCTATATGCGATGTTGCATTTGTTGAAGGACATCTTCTTTCTCTTTCTAAACCATTACCAAGATTATCGTATATCTTGTGGCATCTGGGCGCTTATTGGCCTGTGATGTCATTCCCTTGCATCATCACCATTATCGAGAGTTGGCTATCGATAGACGACCCCATCACAACCTCGTGCTTCCTGCCCCTTATGATCCTTTAAGGTCTCGTATTTTCGGTTTTGATAGATCCTCCTCGAAGTGCTCCAGCTCAATACCTGGCTGCCCTGGGACCCTGAGGAAGAGGAATAGGAACCGCCATGTCCCCTGGAGCCCTTTTGTTGTCCTTACGGGTACGATGTGCGGGACCTCTACTTGAGACATCACCATCACCATTACCATTATCGTGAGGTGTCCTTGGTCCCCTTACATCCTGTTGGGACTTATGGGTACCTGATTACATTGAAACCCCCTTGACTTCTTGTAGAGGAGAATCAAACATCTAAACTGGTTCATGCATCACCAATGTCTAAAGGGCCTCTTGGTTTCTCCTCTCCCCCTACGATGATGTGTAGATCCTGCCTGAACTGGAATGAGTGCCCCCAAGAGGAGTGCGACGCCGACCCTTATTGTTGTTCGTACGAGTACTTTACGACCGACGAAGAGGAGGAAGGGTATCATCATCATTATGTCCACCTCATTCACTATTTTATGCTCAATTCTTTCCGACGGCTCGGGAAACACTTCCGATACGTTCATTAATTTTGCTTTGTAGATTCTGCCTGAAGTGGTGCAAAACTACGAGTGGGACGATCCCCAAGTATGTGAACTGCGTCCCTATACGGATACGATACCACTCAAGGGTATTTTGACCACCATCGTGGTCACTACGTTCAAGTGGATTATATCCCTGAGGCCTGTACCATGGACTTGAGGGTCGATCATGAACTCGTACCACCACCTCTTTATCGCTATGATGCTTTCGGAGATCGAACTCACACCATGTCAAGAACAGTTTTTTTATTGTTTCACTCCGAATAAAGTTACAGATTTAAACGTGTCTTGTCTTGCATGATTTTTATGACCACTTTTCCAGTGAGCGTCCTGTGGCCCGGCAAGTGGTCGATGGCCGGAATCATTTAGCTATCGGCCACGTGCTTGTGCTTCAACGTCTTGGCCCGAGAGTAATCGCAGTAGTGTTGTTTGGTAATGCAATCCAATCGATTAATGCCAGGATCACCTCGTTTCAACTGTTTGTTCAAATGCGTGCTGGGGCCAATGTACTGACAGCCCGGCCAATGCCACTCGCGTCTGGTCTTGCTCAACCATTTCTGGATGTACAACCCGTACCCTCTCTTTTTCTTTAATAAACTTGCCCGTCGAGTTTTTGACGCAGCTTTCTGCTTTCGGCCCAATCTTCCAATCCTTCTGCAGGGTTGAGCTGTCTCCGGGTTTGAGGTGTCTGTTTCATACCTTTATACCCGGCGTCTAGGCTCTCAGCCAACATGCCTCGCCAGAAACTCTTCTTCGTCTTGGGAAGGACGGTTTAAGTGAGAGGGGCGGTTCGCGGGGTGGTGGTACTCTTGGTTAGGGGGGTGGGCTTGGGTCGTTTTATTGGGTAGCGTGGGGTAGGTGGCGGCAACGGGCGGCCGGCCGGTTCGCGTTTGGGTTTCAGTCGCGATTGCACCATGCGATTCATCCATTTTCCCATAGTCATCTCAACGGTATGTTACATTGACTTCAATCCTTCAATGCCGTTCAAAAACTACGGCCCAACTGACCCAACAGCAATGCCCGGCGTCGTTTGGTGGAATGATGGCGTTTGCCCACTTCACGCAATAGATTTTTTTGTACCGTCTCAGACGAGCGAACAGATTCAAGACCAGTTCACCCAAGGCATTGATTGATTTGATCCTTATTGGCATGTTCCAACAGATGACGACGTTGACGCCAAAGTAGTATCATCTCTTCAATAACGAGACCGGAAGGCGGTGGCGGCTTCTATTCCTTTTTAACCGCGTAACCGGCTCCCCCTCCAGCAGCTTTGCCGGCAGTCGCGAGAGCAGGGACTAGGAAAGAGGAGGGGGAAGATACCGCCTTGTTATCGTCATCTATGTTTTATGCTGCTGCTGCTGCTGCGTATGGTCGTCCCTCGAGGTCTCCTCGCAGTAGGCATACTGATGTGACCTGCTCCGGACATGTTTCGAGCGCGTTTAGAGAGGGAAGAGGGCGGTAGACGTACTGGGCCTCGTGAGCAATCCAATAGGTTCTGGTTAAGGGTCGGAGGAATTCCGTCACCATGTCCTCCAAGTTTTTTATCTTGATCAAAATGGAGGTGTCGTCCCCTTCTCCTTCTCTTCTAGTCCACGTATGACGTTCGCAATTCGATCAAGGTTTTGACACAGATCATATAAGCAAACCGACTCATTTGCATAAATGTACCCTATTGTCAGAATTTGATCCATCCTTTGACTGCTAACCCAGCCACCACCAGACCGTTTTGCAAGACCGATCCCACAATCAACCCCGATGCCATGATGAAAAGGGCGATTCTATTCCACCACAGTTGAGCCTGTTTGAAATGCGTAAATTGACGATAACGACACCAGCAATGACGATGATAATACGCATACCACAAATGCAAACGAGATAGGGTTGGGCTTTCATCCACTTGAGCCTCCAGAAACGCGACGGACGTCGCCATCGTTTTACTAACGCACAGGTGTGGCCGGAGTGCTGGGTGTCGAAGTGCGCGACGAGGTACGCTGCACGCTCGGGCAACGGCCGTCTTTATAGTCGTTGTGGTTCAATTGCAAGGGCCTGACCAGATACACTTCGCCACGCATCAGTTGCTCGATTTGGGTCAACCCAAACTTTTGGAAAGAAAACTGTGGGTAAGCTACATTCCCGTGGTAAGAATGCATATGCAGCAACCCAACAATCAAACGATCGGGAACACGTCCTTGAAACAGATTGCGTTCGTTGAATTCCAGTTGATTGACCGGGTGCGAAAACACACGGATGTCGCTTCGCACGGTCGGGTACTTGTTTGGACAACAGCACGGTTGCTTTCTTGGTCCGACTGAGATCAGTATAATGGGTATGGGGATCAGCAGTATCCAGCTTGTTGGCGGTCAAGGGAATGGGATAATCCAGGGCCGTGGCTATCATGACCTTGTGGATCGGGAACCAACCTTGGGCTCGCAACACAGTGTGGGCTTCTTCTCGGTGTAATTGAGCACGGTTTTCAAAAACGTTTTGTAGACATAGGTGTTGTTCTGCGGACTCATGAGCGTGCCGTTCAAGTAGCAGGTCAATTGCTTGATGCGGGTGTGGGCCAAGGTATTGGCTCGGTACAACAATTGATTGTCGGCCAGGTCGGTGCCATCCACTTGCCTCAACCGGATCTTCATCACAAAATAACTGCGGCTCAAATCAATGAAAGCATCCACGGCCGGCACCACAAATTCCATAGGAATAATCCCGTGGGCAGTGGGCGTAAATTCCAACATACGGGCTGCCATCAAGGAGGTATCGGTCGGTGGCAGGTCAAAAATTTGAAAGGCATCGCTGACAACCAAAGCCGAGGTCTTGTTCAATGTGAGAGCCGTCATCGTGGTTTGGAGCCTGATTTGTCTCACCTTCTTCTTATATACGTTTCGCCGGTCTCTTCATTTTCTGTTTGGGAGTGGACCTTCCTCATCAAGGGGTTCATCCACAGGGGAAACAACATGCTTCCCCTTTCTTGAGTCCGGGTAAAAACCGCCTTCCCCGTTGAACCCGCCACCATGCCATCAGTTCTGGCGGCAAGGCGCGTGTTAGCACACCGTCAGCCTGTTGGCTCCACCATCGGTCAAAATGGGTTTCATCAGCCGAACAAATCTCTCACTTTGCTTTCTGCTCGTCGTCAAGGCCTCTCCGGCTTTACTCTTCAAGGTGCCTTTGGTCGCTCTTTTAAAGGCGTCAGTCGTCCGTCGGACCACTTGATCGTATCCGCTCAACGTTTTCGCGCTTTTGTCCAATCCCTCTTGCAAAATATCTTGACCCGTGGACAGCAGAACACTACTGTAACTACTGTCCCGTTTGACCCGGAGGAATGTACCGTCTCAAACCGCCGCTGCTCATGATTCTGATCTAGGGGACGGACAGAAGTTCTTTTCATAGGTCCCGTTTGAAATGCAAGGTGAGTAGGGTGGGACTGGGACCGGAGAACCTTACCAGGCGGCCATTAGTTTCGGCGACTTGCGTTTCGATGCATTCTATCACGTTTTTGCGGAGCGAAATGTAATGGATGTGCAACGGTTTGATGTTGAGGGTGCCTCGCACTTGTCGCTTGTACAGGACCTCGTGCAACAAATCGGTGACTTGACCGCCCGCGATACTGCTGTCTCCCACATGCGAGCATACGTGCTTTGGTTAGCATCGGACTCCCCATTACCGAGCGAAACGCTTGATTCGAATGCATGAACCTCCAATGGACACTCATGCTCAACCGCAACACGCTGAATTTGGAGGTCTACCTCATTTCAACTTGAAACAAGCCATGTGCCCTAAATTCAATACCATGACACGCCTCCTCTACGCCAGCTCGTGCGGCTGCCACGACGAACCGTTTCACCATTACTGCCCTGAAATGGGATGCTATCATTTCGTACACTGGATGCGAGGACAAATGGGTTCAGACCGAGACTTGAACTTTGTTCACACGTATCGAGTACAACGCTTCACCTCTTGTAAATAAACAAGCGTTTAAAAAAACGATTGGGCAAAACAAACTAGGTGTGGTCTCTTTCATTTTTCTAGATGACGTGACATCTTGCGTGACAAAAACTATAAGGCACACCAATGGGCATACTTTGGGTGTTGCGTGACTGAGTGACACGTTGTCGTTAGCAGTTTTGGTGTCGCATGACAGCGTGACTATTCAAACCCACCCCCTGACATTTTGTTTCTCCCCGGCCACCCACCCCTGCTCTTTTTTATCGAACCACCCCTAACTTTGGTCTCTCTCCACCCACCCCTCTCTTCTTTTCTTAACCCGCCCTTCTCGGCCAATCAGAAGCCTCGTTTCTCACCTGTCAAACTTGCTTCTTACCATGGTTTTTCACCATGTCATACCTATGATGTCATCTTTTCAATCCACCAATCAGAAGCCTGGATTTTAGGCGCCAGTTTGAAGTAGATTAATCAGAAACCAGGATTTCGCCAGCGGTCAAAAGTTTCTGAAGGGGCCGATAGTACTACTATTAGTCCTATTAATATTATTATTATTATCATTAATATTATTTAATATTATTATTAATATTCTTGTTTATGTAAACGGAATGCTTTATTCACTTTCATATTTTCTTCAACTGAACAGTAGCAAGTCTATCGAAAATATTACAGAAACTCTGTTAAAAAAGGTGAGCAGTCTCATATAATTAGGGAGTTTTCTTATAAATTTGATATTGAAGTTTCAAAAGTTACCCATAAATAAAGTGTCTACTTTTGGCCATAAGGGGACATCGTAAAATCGATTTGGCACCGCTGAACGTCCGTTGAACGTTAAGAGGGGGGAAGGGATCCAGGGAGTTGCAGTGGACGCTAAGGAAAAACACTCGGAAATAGAGGAAAATATATATAATTAGTACACATTTTTTGTTTGAAATGAATCAACATAACTTTAACGAATGAATGATATCCAGGATATCATTCGAGATTCAGAGGTAAGCACTGTATAAAATGGCATAGTGTTCCAAGTCTGTCACCACGTTGATCACATTAAATACTGCAGTGTTTGTTGCAGAGTTTGAGCAGTATCTTCACTCATCGGACACCAAAACATTAGTGGACGTTAAGAGAGGGGGGGGGAGGGGGGAGGAGGGGATAAGGCCTTAACGTCGCCCTTTACGACGCCTCCTAACAAGTGAAACGTAGCTGAATCCAGAAAATAAGAATGCTGGAATAGTCCGCTTTTTACAAAGCACAATGAAAAAATAATTTACTGAATTTGCCCTCTGTGACCTTTTACACAAAACAATTGATAACCTTGGTCATAGAAAGTAGACTTTTCCTGCCTCATGACTCAACTCGGTGAATTCGAACTATTGTCATACAGGTTGTAGTCGCCATCTGAAGTAATTGCTTTCTTCTGTTTCTCCCTTCACGCGAGTTTTTCTTTTTCTTTCGGAATCGCTACCTTTAAATGAATCATATCTGAGTGGCTTTTTATATTGTGGCTGATAAGCATTACAGAGCAGTATCGTAAATATCAATTTTGTAGTTTCTGTCAAAATCAAGTTCTCTCCCAAGAGACGTTTCAACTGTAAACTCATCTGAAAAAGATGGCGTATTGCTTTCGCTTTGTTTAGAAGATGACTGAGAATAGCTGCTCTCACTGTTAGAAAACACAGCTGATTCAGGTAATCTTGTTAGGTCCTCCTCCGAGCACGCACATTTATGATGATAAAGATACTCCGGGACT
>JANSTR010155573.1:0-10469 GCA_025434805.1 Antipathozoanthus remengesaui
GTGAATATTGCCGTCGCGCTGTCACGATTGAGAGCGGAAAAATTCGGCTGGAAAATTTGTTTTGTTTTAACAATTTATTGTGGTTTATTTTGTTTATGCTATATAACAAAACACTTAATGACTGCTCCCTATTGAAACATCTGTTTTGTTTCTCTCATATTTCGATGTCGATGAAACATCGAGATTCTCTGGAAACAAAACAGATGTTTCCCTTGTGAGCAGTCATTAAGTGTATAATGCTGTGTACTGGATGAGAATATAAACAATCAGATGCATCAATTCCATTCCTGCGTACAGATATGAACATGGAACCGAATTGATGAAATGACCGTATTCGCTTCTTTATATTCTCAATACTGCTCCAGACATTTCAGTCCAGCACTAGAACGAACATGAGAACGCTAGAAAAATGTGGGAAACAAAGATGGCAAGAAGGTTAACCTGTTATATCATTTGATTTCAGATAACTCGGTGCCCCAGAATATCGAGGGTGGAAATAACACTACGCATAGCAAATCAGTGGTTCAATAAATCTGTAATAAGTACTAATCAAGGCCATGCAATATCTTAGTTCATTAAATACCAAACACGAGATATTGAATTTCTGGTAATCTGATTGGCTCTCTACTCACGGTATATCCTGTAGTTTGTCCAAATATGGAAACAGACATCTTTATCATGGAAAATTTGTCCCTCAAAATGGCCAAAAACGTGAGTCGGTAGAAAATAAAATGTTTTTCCAGTGTTTTGTATTCTGTAGCACTGTTTCGTCCATTTCTTGACCAAATACAATTTGCTTTATATTTTTGCTGCGTATTTTATTTCAATATTAAACAAATCGCTTCCTAAAGTTAAAAATGAAGTTATTTTAGGAATTTAAAAAATACCTTTTGCAAAAATAAAATAGCAAGAAACTACTCTTTTTTTCACCTCTTTGAGGACCACTAGTTATCAGTTTTTACTGTCATGTGTTACGCTCTTTAAGTAAAGTTGTGATTAATATTACGATGATGGTTATGGAAATCCAATGTCAAAGCTGGCGTATTAAATCAGCAAATGATTTACTTCGTGATGCTTAATTAAATCAGCAAATGATTTTCTTTGTGATGGTTAATTAAATCAGCAAATGATTTACTTTGTGATGCTTAATTAAATCAGCAAATGATTTTCTTTGTGATGCTTAATTAAATCAGCAAATGATTTAATTTGTGATGCTTAATTAAATCAGCAATTGATTTACTTTGTGATGCTTAATTAAATCAGCAAATAATTTACTTTGTGATGCTTAATTAAATCAGCAAATGATTTAATTTGTGATGCTTAATTAAATCAGCAATTGATTTAATTTGTGATGCTTAATTAAATCAGCAAATAATTTACTTTGTGATGCTTAATTAAATCAGAAAATGATTTAATTTGTGATGCTTAATTAAATCAGCAAATGATTTACTTTGCGATGCTTCTATAGTTTAGAAGAAACGGAAGGTATCCCTCCCTCATTTCCAAGACGATCAAAAAAGCCCAGTCTGAAGAGAGTCAAGAAGATGCTAAGAACACACCCTAGTCTGAAGAATGGCCTAGAACATTATTTACACAAAATCATGGAATCGCGAATAGACGATAGTGTAACATTGTTTGCGAATAGAATAAAAAACACGAATATTTACAGGAACAAAAAAAATTGCATTACTCTTATTTTCTTTTTTACCCTATTTACTTGTATATCAATTATCTTCTTAGATATAGTGTGCTAACAGTGACTAAGTTTTGTTTCATAAATTAAACATGGTTAAAATGAAATAAAATGTATCATTTGTTAAAAATGCTGCGAGTCTCACCTGGAACATATCCCGCTCCTTGCAGCACCAGCACGTAGGACTGGTACCGAGGATCCCACCAGTCCATCGAACAGATGGCCAGGTCAGAGAAGAATCCAAACCGGCCCCACCCAAAAAAGGGGGGACAACACACGATCATAGCAAACACCCAAATGGAAAAGATGATGAGATTAGCTCTTCTTTTGCTCGAAAAGAGCTTGTCGTAAATTCTGGGTTTCACGACTTTGAAAAACCTGCAAGAAAGTAAACAATTTTGAGAGGTTGAAAGGCACAGATTTATCAAATGATTTCGAAGATTCTCTAAAATCTGCGTTCTAAACCTTTTAAGTTTATTAACACTTCCAACAATTTTGAAAAGATTTTCCGAATTTCGCACTTTGAGTTGTGCAATTAATATTACATAGCTGCTTGGGGATATAACTGATCAATCCTATCGTGGTTGGGCAATAATTATCATCTACCGAACGCAATGCAATGCAATGCAATGCAATGCAATAAAATACAATGCAATGCAATGCAATACTTAAGAAGTAGAACAGTTTTTCCCGTGCTCCATACAGTAATAAAGCAAGCAGGAAGTGGCGAAAACACGAAGGAGTGTAGGGAGAGCGTTTACCTTCACTTCTTGAGTGCTCTCGTCACTTCCTAAGTGCTTTATTACTGTACGGGAAAAGCTGTTCTATTTGTCCTAAAATATAGAAAAAAATTTTCATATTTATTTTGTCGATTTGTTTTTCCTTTCTGACTTACTTGCAGCTGTATGTTTGCCTCGCGATCGGCTTTAGAAACTAACTGTTTACATCTGAAGCAGAAAGTTCGGTAAATCTTGGTTCAGATTTTTCCAGGATCTTATAGTTGGAGACTGAGTCAGCAATGGCAATAGTGCATTCAAAGTCTTCTTCATTTTCTCAAATCGAAATGTAAAGAAAAGTCGGGCATGTCGCACTGGGACGCCGACATTCTGTTTTCTCTCAGAAATTGATAAAAAGTAATAGTTTTCATGGTAACTATGCTCTATATTGTGAGGGAGCACGCTTTTGGACCAATCAGAGCGAGTGTTATATCAAATCTACATCATAAAATACAATACAATAACGTTTATTTAGTACCATTTGTAGATGTAATCATACGACTTCGAATTCAATTTGGAATTAATTTTCACAAGTGAGTTTTTCAAAAAGTATCAAAATTTAACATACATAAAAAACTTCGCGTAACGGAAATGAAGATGGCACTTTTGACACTTTATTTCCTGGTTGCTATGATTGGCTGATGAAAAACAGCCCATAATGTTCAAAGTCAAAGCGGTTCGGCCATTTTTACAATATAAATTCAGTGTGAGACCTCACAAGAAATTTGCGGACTATTTCACGTCACAACACAGCAAATAGGTTTTAAAAGTCATTGTTTAATCAGTGTCTGAATCGCTTTCGATTATGTGGTACCGACGACGCTTGGCAGATCCGTCTCGTGGCCTTAAAGACTTCGACTTGCGAGTTACGGTTCTTGCAGAATTTGAAGGAAACTTTTACGATTACAGTTGTTGAAGGTGTTCAACAAGTTCTGGCCTTCAGTGACCTTCGGTTCTCATCATTGTCGATTGAGTGATGCAGTTATGGAACTTTCACTCAATGCAAAGGTGGATGAGCTGGATATCGAAATCTCGTGAAGTGGCATTCGCGCTGACAGCGGTTGAAAAAACCAAGCTAGATTTGAAGAGCAGTAGGGCGCTTGTATTTGTTGCCCATGGATTTCTTCGGATACAGGTATTTTAATTTGTAGATTATTGTTTCTCGCTGGGATGGCATATGAAAGCTCTTGTTGTTCGTCTTCATCCGCCTCGTCATGTCGTTCACCAACTGGATGTTCTTGTGTCCTGTGATCTTCACAATGCTTACAACTGACAACGGTTTTGCGACGAGAGCTGACGTTGCACTTTTTGGTGTGTTGACATTCGCTGATGTTCTATAATTTCATCAGTCGCCAAAAGAACCCAAATCTTTTTTTTATTTAAGTCGGTCATTTTTGTTTTACGTTGCGAAACATTGAGAAAACTTTTTCAAAGTTTCCGCACGAAATTCGTCAACCTTTGTACGTGATATTATTGGTATATAAAATCTACTATTGTCTTTCAACCAATCATATTCCAGAATTTTGTAATTTGCACTGGTGTTACTCTTTAGCTGCACTGCCCTCAGCCAATCAGAATCAAGTAAGTTTTCATGTATGTTGTTAGTTGTAAACTGAACAGGAAATGTAGATAAATGATAGATGTGAGATACTCAGCTAACTGTCATAACCTGAGGTTAGTTTAGACAGCCAGCTGATTATAGATTTTATTACTTTTGGTCAAAAGAAGGAAGAAAGAGGCAAACAAGAAATATGCAACAAAAACAGAGAGTAAAATGTATCAGTACATGAAGTGGAAAAGTCATTTACAGTTTAAAAATATATATATATGTTACTCTGATGTAAGCTTTTAAAAATTTTATAACAATAGAAATATATGTTCCCTACGTTTCGGTTGACAACACCGACCTTCTTCAGGGGAAGTAAAAGAGCTTACAAAGAGCCACGGTATAAATAAGACGCTGATTAAAAATTCTAAAATAAGTGTCATTTCTTATTTAAAAGAGTCAAATGCAGATACTCCTTACTCATTTACAGTTCATAATAAGTATTACAACAATTATCTGAGAAACTGAAAACATTAATTTGTTACAAATATTTTAAAAACTATAGTGACTACGTAGATTAGTTGTATATAATAAGTAGAACAATTATTTGAAAATGTTTCTGGCATTTTTAAACGAACGTAACTCACTACAACAAGCAATTTAATTAGATTTACAATTTTCCAGCAGAATGTCTTTTAGATTCCTCTTTTACAAAATTTGCTTTTTCAAGATTTTTTAATTGTTCATCAACTGAGTTCCATACACTTGTGCCTGTGTATCTAATCTTGAATTTTTCAGAGTTTGACTAACCTTGAATCTTGAGTTTGACTAACCTTGAATCTTGAGTTTGACTAATCTTGAATTTTCAAGAGTTTGACTAAGCTTAGTGAAGAACGAACTAAAAAGGCTGGGTAAATTACCATGATGATAAGCGTACATAAAGATTGTGTTGTGAAAGTAAATGAGATCAGGTAGCTTAAGTATATCGAGTTTGCTAAAATTGGGTTTGTGTGCTCACGGTAATGAGAGAAAGTTAAATGCGAATGGGCTTTTTCTGAAGGATAAATAGGGGATTAGTTGTGGTACTACACCTATTTCCCCATGTTATGAGACCATAAGTTAAATGATGATAGAGGAACGAGTAGTAAAGATTAACAAAAATTTAAATGGTTAAAAAATGTTGGAGTTTAGACAAAGCTCCAATGTTTCGATTTAATATTTTGGTTAAATAGGATATCTGTGCTTTCCAGTTAAGATGACAATCAATTACTACTCAAAGATATTTAAATATATTTTTCATATTTTAAAACTTAGATCAAAATGTGATTTGTCGATATTTGGTGATAGCTTATTTGCACATAGCCATTCATTCGAATCGTCCGCGAAGAGATGAAAATCGAATAGCTTTGCGGAATTCTGAAAGTCATTTATATATAACAAGAAAAATCTGAGCTAACCCCTGAGGAACACCGCACGAAATTACATTTGTTGTTAACTTTACATTGCCTAGGGAGACCAAATGATGCCATAACTCTCTAGTTTTAGTAAAACGATTCCATCATTAATTGTCAAGAACAATTCCGCATGTGTGATTGCCATCATCAATAGCTTTTTGAATTTTGTCTGTAATAGAATTGCCAACAGAGTAGAATGGTTTTGTCTAAATCCAAAATGCTTGTTGTACAATATGTTATATTTATCAATCTTTTGAACATCAGTTTTTCTAGAATACGACAGTAACGAGATCGTACGATAGTTATTGAGCCTGAATGATTTGAGATCCATTCTTAAATATGGTTATGATCCTGGCTAATGTGAAACAATCTGCGACAACACTCTTGGTAAAAGAAAAGTTAAAGATTATTTCTAAGATGTTAAAATGCTACCTTTGATCATTTTCAGGACTTCTTATTATTATGCTAAAGACCAGTGACTTTGTTAGAATTCAATTTACTAATTTTTTCTTCAATCTCGTCACTTGCAGTAGGATATAGATAGATGCTTTCTTCCTGTGCGGGAGACATAGTGGTCAATGGGATGTAGCTCCAGAGGGAATTGATGAAGCTAAGAAATTATTAAGAGCATTAGCAATAGATTTTCAATCAGTTAACTCGGTGTTGTTTACTAGTACTTTACTGACCTGTTGAGGGTAAGAAAAGTTAAGGTATTCACTGTAGCGACCGCCATCACCACCATCAGAAATGCTTCGATACCACAATAGAAATGGTTGAATTGCCATTCTCCTGTGGCGATGTTCGTGATCCAGGACGGCATCACGAACGCCGCGTTGAGCGCATCTGTCCATGCAAGGCTCTCGATGAACTTGTTTGTTATGGTTTTTAGCCTTGCATCTTTATGCACAGCGTATATCACAATAGCATTGCCTAGAAATGAAACCAGGGCGATACACACTGCGAAGAACACTTCTACAATAACTAGTGCCGTGCTTCTATGCAGTAGAGGCGAACTGTTGGTTTGCGAAGGGATTGAAGTTACGTTGCTGGCAGTAGTTATATTGTTGCTGAAGTTTGCGTCTGACATCGCACCTAGGATAAAAACATAAAAACACTGAAATAAAACATGAAAATGTTTATGTGGTTGGCTCAGTTGGTTAGATTTCAGACTGTCAATCCAAAGTCCTGGGTTTAAATCCGCGGCCGAGAGTCAAATTATATTCGGGACCTTCTGTTGCCGCACTGTCTGCCAACAGGGATGTTTCGGAAGTGACATCTCGGGGCACTTAGAACCCACTTACCTATTGCATAGAATCTTCTTTGCTAACTAAGAAAAACATGCAATACTTTTGTTGAGCTTCTTGATTGTTGTTTGTAAATGTTCAACATTTTGAAAAAGAAAGTGTCACATGACATTTGTAGAAATGATGAAATTTATCAGTTTCGTCTTGAGTTTCAAATCAAGCAACCCACGGGAAGCCTAATAAAGCTATTATTGTATCCATAACACTGATTGGCAACTTGTAATTAAATTTAAAAAATTTAGATTTGATGTGTTACAAGATTATAATTAAAAACTCGACTTTTAAGTTACACTTTCGTTCGCTTAAAACGGTCAAATGACTATTTTGCGTCTTCCTTGTTAACGCAAGAAATTTGCCTTGCACAGATTCCTGGTCAATCGAGATGGAGCATAACAAGTATTGCAGTTTGAGATTAAATATGTAGTATTAAACATTTCTATAAGTAAACATAACATTATCAAGATGATATTGAAACTAAACTTTCTTTTAGTTGTTAAAAGATATCAAATACTCCTATAACAAGAAGTTATTGCTTTGGCGTTGTCCAAGTCTGTGGATGAAATTGTCAAATACGCGTGTCTCTTAACATACAAATAAAACAACTGGTCTTTCAATAAGCATTATTTTTTGTTTGGGTGTGCTTTGATATGTTTACACAGTTGCTTTGTGGGATAGCAAATGAATAAATGGCATACGTTTTGAGGAAGCAACATTTCGTCTTTTTGTATTTTTGAAGTTCGGAATCGGATAAAACTTGGATGCTGCGGGGTTTTTTTCTCAAACCCCCAATCGAGACTGGAAACACAATGAGATAACAAGCTCAGTTGACTGCGGCAGTTGTCCAGCTAATCCAACTAAGTATATTGGTTGTCTTTGCACCGTTGATTTTTTCATGCAAACGTTGTCGTGGGATGTTTTCTCGATCGGGACTTTCAGAGCAAGGTCTTTCATCATCTGTTTGGAATAGTAGCTTCACGACCTATAAATATAATTGTTTTTCCAGAAAATGTTGATATCAGACTCGAAAAAACATCGAGATAAGTCGAGTCGTTCCAAATCGATATTGAAGAATAAATCATGTTAAAGAAAGAGAATAGCATCTTTCCTTTTGGAATTATTTCATCAACCTGAAATTTAAACAAATGTTGCTTTGTAACTAATTGAAGAGAAGGTAACTTCCAACTAAATTTAAGTCTGCCTGTAAAGAACTAAAAGTAAACTCAAGAGAACAATTTCTAGAAACGAGTTTTGAATTATTATTTTTTAGTTTTGCTAGATTTATTTCCTTTATTTCCATAATCTTTAACTGAATGACACTCTTCTTAGTTTTGACGGACTGGCTCACTGCGCTCGAACTTAGCGTATTTTAATTAATTAATACATCACACATCCATAACAACACTTAAAACTAATTTCTTTAGTTTCTGCGCCACAATTATATTAAATTCTTTCATTTTCCATCTGTTGTTTTGAAGACGTCCAGTTGACGGACGTAAAATCTCAGTTGACAGAATGTTCTTAAATTGAAGAAATGTGCAATTCAATCCCCTCTTGTTTAGAAGTAAATCATTTATGACTCACTGTATAAATATTTTACTTGACAGCGCCGCGTTTTTCCATCTTAAATTGTAAATTAATTCATCCAGGACTCGCCTCTTTATTGATTTAGCTTGTTTAAATATTTCAATTAAAATTTTTAACTTCTTATCCTAAAATTTACTGCGGGAAGATTTATTTTTACGACCAAGATTGATATGAAATTTTTAATGGTACAACTTAATTCTTCTTGATCAGTGATGCTTTTCAAGGTTTCAAAATGGTGAAATGAAATGTTCAGCAAATAAGATAAAGCTTTACTTGATGTTATCTGATTAAATAGTGAGGTTTCACTCCACTATAAAGCTCAACTTGGCTCGATAAATATATTTCAACCACACGCCTATCGATTACAGAATACCGAATCTTTGAAGGGTTGGTCTTTTTGCAAAATGACCCGAAACACTTTGTGTAATTGGATGGATTGGGTCAGCAACGATTCTTGAAAGGCAATCATTTGTTGAATAACAAAGTTGCCACCGATGAAGTAATCACAAACTTACATTAAAAACTGTAAAGCTTACCAGGGGGTTTGCAGTTTCAGCGTTTCTTGGTTCTAAGGTTCAATTTTGTAACATTTGATTTCTAAATTTTGTTTCTTTCGTCTTGATCCATTAGCCCATCTTCTTTTAAATTGTTAGCCAAAAAGTAATTAAGTGAACTACCTCCGACTTTCTAAAGCGTTTTATTTACCAAGGATCAGGTGTGAAAGTGACAATTGAAAAACTATGCATAATGTTGACAGCTTATGTCTTATGTCTAGTCCTTTCATAAATATGGCATTTATGTGAATAAATAACTGTCAAACACACACAGTGTGTTCAGAGGATTTCGTTTTCAGCCCATATGGAGAAAGTCCCAAGAACAAAAATTTGGCTTCTGCGTTAAGAAGTTTAGAATAAGGATCGAAATCATTAGACTTCCACAACCAGCAAAACTGCTAAATTGTATTGTTAATCATTGTGACAGCTGTTCCAAATTTCCAAAGCCTAATCTTTTTGGATCCTTTAATTTCCTAGAATGATAACTACTAAAACTGCCAAGATTCACACATATATGAGCAGACAGTAAATACCTGAAGCAATATTCATTTAGTAAAGATATATTAAAACTTTTACTATATTCCAGCTGAATTGGAACTTTTCGTAAATATATTTTATGGAATACCACATTTGAGCTTAATATGTTATAGTCCCGTTTGCAAATAACACAAAATAAACTAGGGATTGGGGCTGAAGAGAAATTACTTTTTTTCCTTAGCATTAATGAAGTCAAAGAACCCAACCATTTATTGCTGATAATTGTTTCTACTCAACCATTTTCAAGGAACATCTTATTCTTACCCAACTCAAAAAGAAATTAACTAACTACAAAAACTTCCAACTAACCTTATTATAAACTGATTACTAGCTCCCAAAAGGACAAATTCAACAGAGAAACAGAAGTTTCATAAGCAAACATTCAATCTACAGTGTTCATTTACTTGAAAGCCAGAAATTATATAGAGTTTCAATACTACAACTTTACTTCAACACCAGCTAATAATCCGATTTTTGATATGTTTTCCTTTACCCAACCATTTCTAAGTTAAATTTCCTTTTACCCAACCCAAAGTTCCTCAAAATTTCTTTTATCCAACCATTTTTTCCTCAGCTCTAACCCGGCCATAAATATTGACTGCTCCTTAAATCATTGGATGAATTTGAATCTTTTTACAGCAATCCTTAAAGGGGCAGTTACGTGCTCCTTTCCTTTGCTCGACAAAAAACATTAGAAATACAAAAATAGGTTTTGCTACAAATAATTCAAGCACAGTTCTGCCCTAAACGTTGCAAATATGGTACGGATGGTTTAATTTCGAGAACGATTGGATCGGATTACGGTTAAGAGAGCTGATGCGAATTTAGTGTTGGTCCGTAGGATAAAATTGTAGTTAATGCAACTTAGCAGCAAAATGCATTGGCTCTTGACACCTCTGTTCGCTAAAAGGGTTTCGTTTCTTAATGAAATGGTACTGCTCAATAAACTTTAACTAAAAGGCAAGGACCGCGTTTTTGGCATGCCCTGAGCAGTTTTGCACAGGGTTAACAATGCAACTCC
>JANSTR010155584.1:0-10469 GCA_025434805.1 Antipathozoanthus remengesaui
TCGCGTCATAGACCATGAGTAAGATAGCCAATCAAATTGAAGCATTTGCGTTAGACAGTGACTAGATTTCTACTAATGCGATATATTTGTACTGTGTAGGATATCTTGTACAGCAGCAAACCAAGTTTTTTTTGCCAGTTTTCATAGCGATAGGCAGAACGTTACCTAAGGTCTAATCTATAGGCTCAACCCGTGTGGAAATCGTTTCCAGAAATCCACTTCGACAAAAGTTAAGGGTTGATAATCACTTCCAGTGGACTCTATCGTTCGCAATCATTTACTTATTTTTAACCAAACTTCATTTCTCTTTAAAGATATTTGGATAAGCGAACTATTCCAGTCTAAATTATTTTACCAAATTCAACTGATGATTTTACCAAATTCAATTATATAGTACCTTAATCCTTTCAGCCTCCAACATATCTTATGGCGTTTTGCTTAATTCCCTTAAATAATCTATTATTTACAGAAGCAAGCTCAGTTGGTTAATGAGCTACCTACTAAACTCAGAGGTCCTCAGATCGATTCTCAGTGAACTCAACGTCTGTTTCTACTTTCCTCTGATCGTTTAGCTGGAATTTTAATAGCACGTAAACGGAGCATTGACAGAGGGAGGGGGTAAAGGGCGCACCTTCAAAATGCTTAAATACTCAGGCTCAGGAAATTGGGCAACCACTACCCGCGTTCCTGAAGTAAAATAAACAACTCTTACCTTTCTTTTAAACGGGTTTGCAGAATTTGAATATGTTTGCATGATCAATTGCTTTATTCTCATAACTAAATAACATGTTTTGTATAAGTGATGTAAGGAGAAGATACATATTGACAAACGTGTTGGGGTTGCAGGGTTAAATGAAAGCTGCACCCGTCTTGCGTTTACCTTCTGTATGATGCCCACACGCCTTGCAGATGTTGGTGTTAATGCAGGTGCTGTGTCCGTTACACTGGCAAGCTGCGACAGGAATATTAATTAACTTGTGTAACTTTTATGTTAACCCTTTCACATTCCAAAATGTCAACTAATAATAATAACAATAATAATTTAATATGTATATTGCGCAAAATACATGTATACATATGATCAAATGCGCATTACATAAAATAAAATTATCAACATTAATAAGTTATCCAGAATAACTAAAAAATATAAAAAAACAAATGATGACGAACTGATGACGATGGGGGGAGTGCGACCCAAGCCATAAACCTATCTTGGACAATACAAGGTAATTTCTATACTCAACTGACAAAATTGGTGCCCTATTCCACAATTTCGCATCGAAAGCAATACCTTTTTCCAGACTCAATAGGGTAAATGTACACCCTATTTTAAACCAAATCGGTCTGAAAAACATATTCTGAAGGGCCGCAGATACGGTATGGTCAACCATGGACAGTGCCCGGCCTCTCAACCCAGGAAAGCGCAAAAGAGATTCCAAACAGCAACGCTGCATGGTTGAAATCCACAATCACAATGTTACACTGAACAATTTAAGATGTACTCACGTGGGCACTCTATGAAGTACCAGCTCCCCCTTGAACACTGGTTAAGAGAAGAGTTCGTTGTACTGGCGCTAGGACCACGGTCACCTCCCTTCATACACCGACCCAACCCTGTGCCAGAGCCATCGTCACACCATCCACAGCCAGGGAGCGTGTGGCAATCGTTACACGTCTTCATGTTTGCACATTTGGTATCTTAGCAACAAAAATAACGTTTGTTAGCCATCAGCAAATACTGTAAAATTCCACATTATATCCAAATGATAGCAAAAAGAATACTCCGGATATAAGCCCCACCGGATATATAGACTCATTTATTATACCTCAGAGATAATCTACAAATCATATATCTGCACTGCGGTCACGTACCGATCCACTATGTTTAACGATATTGGACAGAATCATATCCAACAAAAAACATTTGACTGTTTGCACATGATCTAATTTTGAGCATATAGCATGGCGCTTTCTCAATCATTTGCTGTTCACGTGATGTAATTTTCGGATCACTTTTGTACTAGCACTGTTTGTAGTGACCTTCGTTCTTCGACTTAACCTTTTCGGAAAGAAAGTCAGAACTCCAAGTCAGTGAGCCAAAGTCAGTGTTTGTAATTTTCTTAGGTATAATAAAAAAAACATATTGAATTCATCCTTGCCCAATATGGAAAGATCTGGAAGGTGTCTATTTGAATATTATGCTCGACTTCCGGTCTCACTGCGGTCTCGTCCAATATTGAAGTCTCGACCTAAATTTCTTTCCTTATTGAGTATGGACGAATCCAATAAATGTGAACTAACGATTGAGTGCTCGCGTTCGTTTATAACACCAACATTTCAAACCATTAGTTAGGAAGGTATAATTCAAGTGACTGAAATACAATAGCTTTAAAGGTAGTGATACGTTAGCTTCAATTCATATCTCAGATACGGGTAGTATCTCTATATCAAGTTCCGAAACCTTTCTTTTATCCGTTTATAAGCCTCCCTCCAGAAACTGATAAATCCTGCCCCCGAAACCCCTAAAAACTTACAAACTTGTATAAATCCCCGAGCTGTAATGTGGAATTTTACGGACATAAAAGCGAAATCTGCAAGATGTAAATTGATCGTTAAATTACTAATGTCAACCTACACTTTGACGGCATCGATAACATCCCTGCAATATGGAATATATTTTCTCCCAACTGGCCGTCAATATAAAGTGGTATTTACGTCTCAAAATCGCAATAAATTTATAATAACACCTTACTGGTTACTCCCTCACTTTATATGGTTTAAAGTCGGTTTGCTGTCGGTGGCTGTGTGGAGGTTGGCGCTCGTGCAAAAGGGCAGCTGAAACCGAAACCGAACCCAAGGCAACCCCACACACTCCTCCTTTGTTCTGTCGTTAGACTTCGTTATATGTTGTGTCCTCGGGAACAAGTTTTTAGCTGCAACTAAACTCAACTTACGGTTTTGATTGTAAATACCAGAAATAGCGTGATGGAGGTGTTAGGTAATTAGTGACGCCTGCATAATGTTTTGTTGAAGGTGTCAGAGTTAGTTTTAGTGAAAGTAGATATGGCTAAAAATCACCTTTTTGGAGCAGATATCGCACTGAAAAGCATAACTCTGAACGCGCTAGTTTCAAACCGAATCACAAAATATTACATTAAACGGTGAAATAAATGTTGATACAACAAACGACGTGCCAGATTAAGATATGAGTTAAGTTAAACAGAAGATCAATTTTAGTGTCCTTAACGTACTACGGGATACCCCTTTTCTGTTATTGCTGTAGATATACATTATTTACTCGCTGTGTACAGTACTTTCTTAAACTTTATTGTTAAACATTCCATGTCTTCAAAGCTTTAGCTAACACAACTAATCATATTCAAACACATGACAATCATTGGGCCAAGTAAAGTTATGAACGCTAATTATATGCGTTGCAGTTATACTATAGCCAAACTGGAAAACAATTAATCTCGCCCGTTGTCTGTGGTTCAATTCATCGTACCAGTTAGAAGTTTAATACTGAATGAAAAGAGTAATTACATTTCTATGTTTTTCTTTCAGAGTGTTTTACGAGCCATCCCTTTCATGGCAAACAATCCACTAAAATATGGAAAATGTCGCCGATGGTAGCAGGACAAATTTTATCTAAAAGCATGTTTCCTATAAGAAAAGACCTTTAAAATGATAGGAAATGTATCCTAAATTCAAGCAGAAATGCAACGATGATATTCCAAGGTTGTCTAAACAAAATTATTTGTGATAAGTGATTACTGATATCTACCTTTTAGGCATAAAATATTTATATTTTTACTTATTAGCTGTTGGCTATCAACCGAAGGAGGGGCAATATGGGCTTTCTCTGGACCGGCACTATGCATCATGTTGGTGAGTATACTACTTATTGTGGATTAGTTGTCAGTGTACATGTGTGGCTAAAAATGTAGCAATTAACAAACGTAAATTATTAAAGTTGCGTTGTCCACGCTGTAATGTGTCCAAGGAGATTAGATTAATTTGGAAAACAAGACAAGGTTAAAACAGTTGTGGTAAGCTGTTATATAATATGCGAAGAGAGAACGAGTTTCTGTGTCATAAAGGTTTTGACTTACTTATCAGTCCATGATTTAAATAAAAACTTAAAACTTAGATTTTTAGTTATCTATAGTGTAGAAAAGATATTTGTAAATATGGTTTTCTTTAACTATATGCGCGCACGCCAGGACACTGAGGAAATATTGGCCAAGTTTATCCTCTTTTATACACAGTAAATAAAACTGGAAAATTTGTTGTATCGCACCGGCTCTAACACAGTACTCAAGCAAAGTGTTTACCTAAGAAAAGGAAAGGCTTGAAAGAAAGAGGGTAAATATTTTTCCACGTCCACAGGTGAACATGTTTGTCCTGATTGGCGTTTTACGAGTCCGAGTCAACGTGGACGATAGAAGCGACAGCAGGACAAAAATGAAGTAAGTTTCAACCAAAATACCTTATGGATACAGAAATATTGGGATTGGGAGAGGGAAAATCAAGCAGTCCGCGGTCGTATATAGCGGCTTTTGTTGCAAGCAGTTAAATGTTTTCGTTCAAGAATGCTTGTATTTACAAAGTAGTGTTAGGGATTATCTATTTGGCTTTTGAAAAACTCAAAAATTCCGGTCACCTGAAATTAGTCAAGAAATTAACCCTGTAAATTATCAACGCGTATTCACAACGGATAAACTGAAAATATGATTTAAACTAAAGCCTTATTGCAGTAGTAACAAAGTTTACATTATTTGGAGTTACAATCTAGTTCATTATAAATGGATTTCAGCAAAACAAACATAACATATGCCGTAGTAATTTACAAAATGATAAATAATTAATGCTATAGACTCAAACTGATACATTTTAATAAGTTATACTCTTAACCCCCGGGCGACCAAGAAAATTAACCCAAGGGAGAGGGGGGATTATTTTGGATTTTGTACATATATCCTAAAATATGATTATAATTAAGAATAGAGTGGAAAAAATCAACGATGACGTCATCCAATTAATGCCAAAAGATGCGTTTGTAATTGGACTACAGGTACTGAAAGTATGTTTGGTTGCTTCAAAACTGCGATTTTTTGGTATTTTCTGCGATTTTGCGAGGGTCCATTTGACCTTTGCCTTCTTGGATCGTTCCAGGGTTAAATATCAGTTTCCCATCTGTGATTAGCTGCATCCTCCACTTTGTACTCTTGGAATATTTATATTCATCGCCATCTGCTTGACACTCACTTTCGCTTTCTTTCTCAGAGTCTGAATCACAGTCTCTTATTTCTCCGGGAACGATATTGTCATCATCATTGTTTAATAGTGGAGGTGAAGCAGAACCACCCCACCCCTCTCCGGGGAGCGGACATAAACATTTCGAAATTTGTTATAGCGCTGCAATGCCTGTCGGTGGATGCCGGGTATTCATTATTAAAACAGTGTAATGTTTAGAACCTAAAAGTGAATACATTTTTAGTTAATGAAATGCGAGCTGCTTTTGCAAGAAAAGGCTTTCGGGTCCTTTCGGCATAACAGTAGAACACCACATAGTGTAATAAGTACTTCTTAATTTATTGTTTCAGGACAGGCGTCCGTGTATCTGTAGTTCTGCTACCGCTGCTGGGCCTCACTTGGCTGTTTGGAGTTCTGTCCATAAATAGCTACACGCTAGTCTTTCAGTACATATTTGTCATTTGCAACTCCATACAGGTAGGTTGGGGGTCAAATCCAAAGTTATTAGTTGAAACAACCGGACAACTGAAATATCGTTAGGTAAAGTAGTGTAGTGCATTGCATTGCAGTTATTAAACTAGTACTATATATAACAGACAAAAACAGCAAGGTATTTTACTTTTCAAATGGGAAGATTAATGATACTGAAGCACTGAGCACATTTAAATTGCTGATGAGGGCTCTCACAGTGGGCCGAAACTAATCACACGTACGAGAAGACAAGTCAGAAAAAAGCAGCAGAAAGGACAAAGACCAACGAAGGAAAAAAGAGATATTCAAATTTTTGTAGAATGCTATCAGTGAGTTTTGAATGACGACACTGTAAGGAACATATTACATGGATCAACTTGCCAAAACGATTTTTTGCGATATCGTGGAAAAAGATGCCAGTGTAACATGTCATTGGGGACAATTTTCTGCGCTACATTGGGTTCCGCTATATGTTATGAGTTTTTTAATTGGTTTCAAAGACTAGCAACACAACACGATGTTGCGCGGAAAATCGCTGTTGTAAGTTGACAAGTGTAACATGGCCTTCAAATTGTCCTGTGTGATATATAGGAAAATGCGAAGATTTATTGAAATCGAAGAGATACCGGTGCCATCTGTGTTCTGTTGAGTATCTTCACTCAGTCACGCATCTTTATTCTGTCACAGTATCTTCACTCAGTAACAGTACCGTCACTAAGTCACGGCATCTGCATTCAGTCACGTTATCTTCATTCAGCACGGTACCTTCTCCTCATCTTCACTTGGTCACGGTATCCGACTTCACTCAGTAACAGAGCCTTCACCAAGTCACGGTATCTTTATTCAGCCATTGTGTCTTCAGTCAGTATAAGATCTTAACAAAGACTAATTCTTGGGTTTCTTTCTTACTTCAGGGTGTCCTGATATTTGGGTTTCACTGTATCGGCAGCCACGAGGTAAAATGATTATTCATGCATAAATATATTTATTGCATACACCCAAATTTTCTTCTCTAGGCTTCCCTAAATCAATGAACGTAGAATGGATTAGGGAATGGAATTCCGACAACACCCACCATTTGAGCACAGTTACTTATCAAAAAATACTAACAGATAAGGAAACCTAAAATTGTAACCGTTAACAATAACGCGAAAAGAAACAACGCAAAACGATATACAGTTTCGAGTGAAAAGCGCGCGCAACATTCGGCACTATAGCTAGCTATAGCATATACTACAGCATAAAGTATAATCTCTACAAGTGAAAGGATACCTCAATATAAAATCGCTACTTTCAGTTCTTTCCATATTGTCTTATACTTCCTGAGTTTGTCAATACTCAGCTATATATAGATGTTATGCTGCCTCATGCGGCTGATATATCAATGGAGGATAATGTCCTCGGTTGAAAGATTGTACGAGAAATGGCCAGTTGACCAAGGACAGTATCCTCCCGGGGAGTACTCTCCACAGTTGGCTATACAGGTATGTACGGTCCTTTACGGTATGGTTTCGGGCAGTTTTGGTTTGAAATAGGGTATATATTTTCGCGTTTTTAGCACACTCCTACCCAGACTTCGGGTGAGTACCCCCCTGCCTCCCGTTGAGTATCCTCCGGTTCCGACATACCAGCAAACCATCAAAGGCATTGTCATCCTCATCTTCAGAGACTCCGTTTAGAGTATTTTTGATGGGTTTCTTTGTATTTCCTGGTATACTGCTTTTAAAGCAAGACGTTTCATTTCCATATTGCGGCCTTCTTCAAAACGATTATTTATTCTTGGAAAATGATTGAATGTTTGCTTTGTTCAACAAGATCGGATGATAGTATTATAGCACAAATGCTATTCATGTAGGTATAACTAGTAGTGCCTTTGGTACAACTACTTAATCCCTGGTCAAACGTAGATGCAATTAGTCAGTGCAAGTTTCGTTTGGCCACCAACTTGCATGGACTTGCACTGACTTGTACTGACTTTGAACCTGCTCAAATGTTGTGCAAGTCCGTGAACGTTTTCACCATTTGGCTACAAAACGCAAGTCAACACAAGTTTGATCACAAATTTTCAATTTTTCTTCTTTTCATCCACATTATTATTTTTGCACGCTTCAAAGTCCTATTCTGTTAAGGAAAGTAAAAACAAGCAAACTACCGCTCTGCGTTTCCTCTCAATAGCAACACGAAGCGCTATTTTGAAAATTTCTCTCCGCAAGACAATTTCCTAGTGGTTTTGAAAAAGTTGCATCGTAAATTCTATGCTTCGGGGAGAAAACAGGACGGTAGCAATTACAACAAAGCAACACTTGCCTCGATTAGAGCGGCCATTGATCGGTATTTGAGGAATGAGCCCAACACCAAATCATTTTCAGTAATTACAAGTCCCGAATTCTCCGAAGCAAACAAAGCTCTTGACTGCTTCATTAAGACTTTAACAAAGTCAAGAGAGAGATTCGGTCACAACACATTGGAAAACATGATACTGAAATGTATGTCGCTCCGTTTAGGGTTTAAACCGCCGTTTACAAACCACTGTCTTTGCTTAACGGTTATCACTGTCCTGTCATCTCAGCTAGGATGCAAATACCCGCCACATTAGGGCAGTTACAGGTTATAGAAGGGTTGAAAACCTCGTATCTTACAACAATCGTCCGACAATTGATCAGTTTGCCAATATGTTTTCAGACCTCACTGTATTTGTTATTCCCAATCACTGAAGTCATTGAAGTCAACACAAGTTCACAGTTTCAGCAAAATGTGTCCATTCAAGAAAATTTAAATGTCGCTATTTCAGCACAACCTTCCACCAGCAAGCTCATTGCGTGATCTCGGGAGGCAGTTTTACAAATTGTTCCTCCATTTACAATTTCAAGTGAACATTGATCTAAGTGAGTAGTTTTAGCACATATTTACACGCGTGAATGCAAACGAGCCTTTAACTTTTTGCAGCTGCATGAATTAAACGTAGTTTGGGAAAAATTTAAACGGGGAGGGACTATAGCCTGGCCATTGTACGGTTCATTCGCCAATCAGCCACCGTCGAGTGAGAAACTCTGTCACAGATGTGTGATATGCGATGTTACAGCTCGCAAATTTAAATTAATACCATTGAAGATAAATGTGAAAGCAAGCGCGTTTCTGAAAGCAACAAATACAAGTTGTACCAAAAGTATTTGTAGCTCCCTTCTGTTTACTTTTCTCTCGTTTATTTGCGGGTCTCTGTCTCAAGTATTTACAATTTAGTGACGAGGTTTTTAACAGGCGTCAGCTGTTTCGTTCACTATACTCCATGTTCAGTGTATATTGAATTTCAAATTTACATTTCCAAGGTGAGAAAGAGGGAGAAGCTATCCCTTTTATACTAGAACTTCTTGTTTAAATTGAACGTAGCCGGGTTTCTCTTGAGGTTACCTTGTTTGTATAACTAATACAATACAAAAAAACAATTCTTATCTCCAGTCTCGGCAAATAGTGGTTTTTGGAATATTCACCTCGATGTTTCGCATCTCGGCGAATATTCTGCCACTATTTACCTCGACTTCTGAGAATAATTGTTATAACTATTAACAGTAAATGTATAGAAGTGACCTTGCTATCAATTAAGTACATGAAGACAAGGTCTGAACTATAACTCATCTCTACAAATATTTTCTAACATCTGAAATATCTTAGCGCTGAGTAGCGCATTTTATAAAGACGTTAATGCATAAGTAGTACATATTCAAAGGATTTAGTCAAAATTGCTTTTTTACTTTGGCGAGACATGAGATTTCCGTGAAACTATTCTCGCGATAATTTCTAAATGAAGGGCCACGGTTATGACAATCCGTCAAAACAGCATTGCAGTTCTTATGGAGTGATACTGATGAGCTAAAAGTCTAATTATAAATCTGTTACTGAGGAAGTAAAAATTATCTAAATATAAAACACAAACATTTTATGGATATAAAATTTTCTGAAATTCATAGCGGTATAATAATAGGCATCGATGAGATGTATATGCTGGCTAATACCCATTTGCCGATTTTGCACCACGTTATGCGTTGCATTCAATAATATAACAAGGGAATTAATGGTGTGTATGTATGCACAGTCATGCACTTACACAATAATGACAACCGAGCTCAGGCAATTAAACCTGATCTACGATTGGCTATGCCTATTGGCACCTGGTACACCTTCTTATAGTGGCTGCCTTACCACCCAATACAATGACTTCTGCCTTCCTTTCTTCCATTGGTCCTGAAAATATCTTGCTTAGCGTTTCTCCATTTCGTCAAATGCAATAGCGAACCTCACTTTCCAATCCGTCCTTCTAAACAGTGCTTAAATCGACAAGTGCTTTGTTTTCACTCTTCAGGTTCGCCGCGAATTTCAGAGGAAAGCATCGCAATGGCAGCTGATGAGAAGTTTGAGTTTGATTGGTTCTACACGTGTAGAACCATTCGATATGAACGAATTCAAGAAACAAACGAACAAAGAGTTTCTCAAAACCTGAACAGATCTGCCCTATTCGGCTAGCGGTCTGTTCTCTTTTGGAATCAATGCATTTCAGACTATAGCTAAACTTGTTTACCTGACCTTGTAAGTTAGATATGGAAAACTTTATGACTTCTTCAGTGCCAATAAATATAGAAGATTGCTTATTTATGATGTTGCGTAACAACGGACTTTGACTTCCCACTTTCAAAAATAACTAACTATAACTAACTGCACGTGAACCCCCCCCCCCCCCTCCCTCTCCT
>JANSTR010155595.1:0-10467 GCA_025434805.1 Antipathozoanthus remengesaui
GAAGGATTTTTTTGCAGACGAAACCATATTTTATCTCTTTACTTTCTTCTTTGCACAATTTTTTTCTATCACTTTTCTAATGGTCGATCCCTTAATCTATTCATGAGTATTGTCATGATACAGCAACAATCAACCAAGAACTCTGACTTGTACAATCTTTGAGTGTTTTTTGAAAAATCCCAGAATGCAGATGACATCGGTGTGTCCAGACTCCAGCAGAGCCCACGGTTCACAGTCGCTGCTTTCGTGCGAAGACTATCTGAGCCCGCGTTGTGCTGCTCAGCATTTGCCCAAACGAAAAACAGACCCGGACATAACAGAGATTGAAAAACTTGGAAGAAACTTTTGTTGGTCATGAAGCATCAACTTGTGCACGTTGGTCGTTGGATGTTAGTGAAGTGCCGAAGGTTGTGTTTTTCATCTGTAGGAATTTGTTTTGTGTTCATCTTGCCAATCTTCGTTTCGCTATATGCGATAATATTCGTGGCTTACCCGGCAGTGAAGTTGTTAGCCAATAGTTTGAGAGATCATTCACGAGATGGTAGCATTAGCATGTCAAACAAAACATTTAACGTTGATTTGAACCCCATTCCCTATGCAAACATTGGTCGATGTGAGATGAGAGATGGTGTGCTCGACTGTCCTGACATACGACGGAAAGGCAAGACAGAATTACGCCAAATTCAGTTGGTTGTCATAAGGATGTTGCGAATTTTCGATCTGATTGCCCAAAAACATGGATACCACTACTGGCTCTGCAAAGGAGCTCTACTTGGTGCCGCAAGGCACAAAGGGATAGTTCCTTGGGACACGGATACGGATGTCGCTATGTCTCGAAAGGATTACGAGAAGTTTGTGGAGAAAGGCTTGAAGGACCTGCCAAGTGATATTTTCTTCCAAACAAAAGATACAGATAAGCACTTTCAATTTACCGAAGGTTCTGCCTTAGTAGCAAAACTCAGAGACAAGAATAGCTGCAGCAAGATGTGCCTGGAAGATCGAGAAAGCTGCAATTATGAGGACGGGGCGATACTGGATGTGTTTGTTTTGGGTCAGGATAGTGTGGGGAATTTTCAAGAGAAGGAGTCTCCAACTGGTATACATGGGATGTTGCGCAGTTTCATTTATGGTTCAGATGCAATGGATTACAAGATAATTTTCCCATTGAAGAAACTGAAGTTTGAGGGGTTTGCACTTTCTGTTCCAAACCAGTGGGAACGACACTTGGAGGTTTGGTATGGACCATATAAAGAATACATGCAGCTACCAGCCAAAGAGTTCAGGCGTCCACCAGGAGATGTTATTCCTGATCCTTTTCACAATTGTGAGGAGTTGAGGAAGCGGGCAAAAAGACATAATAAGCACAGGACATCGCTGTAGCAAAACTAGTCAGGAGTTAAAAAAGCAAGTCAAAGAAAGACATAAGCACAGGACATCCCTGTGAGTAGTAAGACTAGTCAGGAACTGAAGAAGTGAGAAGAAAGACTTAAGCACATGAGATCACTGTAGAAAGACTAGTCAGAAGTTGAAGAAGCAAGAGAAACTAATTTTAAAAATACTTAAGCACAGGACATCACTGTAGCAAGACTAGTCAGACGTTGAAAATGTGAGAGCAAAGACTTAAGCACAGCTAGTAGTCAGGTACGTATCCATATAATTTACAGTACTTTAGTCCAAGAGGCCATTTCTGATTTTTTCTTCAGTTGGCTTGAATGGTAACTGGAAAGCTAGGCTTGGTGCTTCACACATCTGCTGTCAGAATTTTTTTGCACCAAGTTTTGACATGTACAAACCAGCCTAAAATGGCCTAGAGTGTTAATAATCAAAAAATATTTTAAATGTGGTGGACCTGAGAGGGCTGCTATTAAATGTATCATGACAGGCTTTTTGTATATACTTATCTTTCTGTCCTAAATTTTGTGTGTCTTGATTAGAATTTTTTTCTTTTTTTTACTTATAATCATTCACATAATTATGGTAAATCAAGAACAAGGGCCCTGCAAATATTTTTAGTTCAATCATCTGTCGGATGAAGGGCACAGTTTACCAGACAAGTAATGAAACTGACCAGACATAAGTATTTACCATTCAGTCATAGTGTGCAATATTTACTACCCAATCTTTTGTCTCACCATTTTTTTTTTGCCTGTCAAATATATTTTTTCTGATGTCTGGCCCTTATTTGCAGCCTGGCAAGATTATCTCAAAGTGTACAAAACTCTATACACGTGTGACTTCTAAATTTCATGTTTCTTGGATAGATACTTTATTTAAGTGCCAGATTAAAAATAGCGGTCTTGTCATGACAGACCTGTAGAAGCAGGAAGTGTTTAAAATAATTCAGAGGTTCAGAATTTCAACAACTTTGAGTTTTGTAAACTCCACAGGAATTAGGTTATTAATGATTATTAATAAGTTATTTTTGCATTAGAAATAATGTAATTTTTGTCAACTCATCATTTTAACTTTCTTTTTGTATGAAATCATGTTGTATTGAATAATAAATGCATCAGTCCTGCATAATTTCAACTAATCAATAACTAGTGATGTTTGATTTCAAAATGTGTAATAAAGATTAAAAAGCAACTTTATATATTATTGTCAGATTATCTCGAACTAGAGAATGTTGAAGGTGGCAGCCATTAAAAAAAATATATTAAACTGTATCTTTCTCAACTTACAGAGTGTATAAATTGATCGGAGTAGAAAAACTTTAATTTGCATGTCCAGCATTTTGCAACTTTATGATTTTTTTGTTGTGTTTTATTTTTTATTTCCTCTTCTAACACACAAATTAAAATAAATAAAATAATGTAGTTGCAGGCCAGGCAATATAAGTCACAAAAATTATCAGTTAAGGCATGAAGTAATCATGCAATGTATTTTAGCTATTAAAAAGCTGTTAAGTGTAGCTAGATTGATTTAATATTAAGCATTTAGAGGTATTATTATTGCTCAATGCACTGGAACACAACTAAGTCTAACTTTTGGTTTTTGGAAACATTGAACTTGAGTTTTATGTAGTGAGAAAGCCAGATTAAAAAATATTGATTCATGTAAGTACATGTACATGTATGCAAGGTAGTAACTGTAAGGTTACATGCAAGTTTACAACTTATGTGTTCAACACCACAATTACCATGATCTTAACCCTATTCATAACATTTGGGCTTTTTTGGTCGTCCTGGGACTGGGGGGAAGGGGGCATTTGTTTCACCCCCCTCCCCGTTTCTCCTAAACTATAAATGATATAGTTGTCATCTTGGATTTCTATGGCTGCCATCTTGGATTTTTGCTAAATAATTAATTAATTAATTAAATAAATTTAATAAATTCATTAATTAACTTTTAATTAGTAAGTGATTTTATGAAATATAGAAATAAAATACACAGCAAAAATGCAAAAGAAACTATATTCAGTCAAAAATAGATGAAACAGTGTTCCAGAATTCGGTTACCATGGCAACAGCCTAATTAACAACTAAAAAATGACAACACCAAAATTTGAGGAAAAGTCACCAAGTACAGGTATCATTTAGGAGTAATAAACAATCAAAGACTAGCGGGCATCAATGCCCTTCCCCACCAGTCTGAATAGGGTTAATTACCCACAACATCTTCGTCAACTCAGTTGGCAGAGCAATGGTGATCTGTTTAGGAGATCATGGGTTCAAATTCCCCTGTGATAATTGATTTTCTCTTTGTCCATGTAGGCCTATTTCCTATGACTTCCTATCTAGGGCAACTGCTCGGAACAAATTTATTAAAATATTTGTAGGGCACTTTCAAATTAAGAAATTAAATTTAATACTATAATTATATTATTTGTTATATGGCTGACTGATTGCGCTTGCTGTGATTGGTCAATTTCAGATCCGTAAGTTGCCATACAGACCTCCAGCTATTGAGCAGCTGTCATTTACAAAGTTTGTTTACATTTCAACAAAGCCATATAATAAATATCTTATTATTCCTTTCCTATTTTCATGCCCCGCATGCTTTGCATTTGGGCCATAAAAGGAATGAAAAAACTTGGTGCATAACTTCCTGTATGGACCTCGCACTCGGCCAATAAGAGGTATTCATGTACAGTGTGGTTTGTTTACTGTACTTTACCTCACACTCGGCCAATAAGAGGTATTTATGTACAGTTTGGTTTGTTTACTGTGTTTTACCTCGCACTCGGCCAATAAGAGGTATTTATGTACAGTTTGGTTTGTTTACTGTACTTTACCTCACACTCGGCCAATAAGAGGTATTCATGTACAGTTTGGTTTGTTTACTGTGTTTTACCTCACACTCAGCCAATAAGAGGTATTTATGTACAGTTTGGTTTGTTTACTGTGTTTTACCTCACACTCGGCCAATAAGAGGTATTTATGTACAGTGTGGTTTGTTTACTGTACTTAAATACCAACATAACTGTATCGGTAGAAGGCATTTTTTCATATCACAGTTGACAAGGAAGGGGAGCTGCAACCCCTCCCAAATGAAAATGTGGGGACTCAGCCCCCTCCTAACATTTCAGTGTCAAAAATATTGCTACAATGTAGTGCAACATCAAATTGGAATATTAAATTTTGTGATGTCTTACTGCATTTGTATTTCTCTTGCTTATTAAACTCTAATAAATGAAGAACTTTGATGAGGTCCTTTCTTAAATATTTTGAGCCAGAAAAATGTTCAGATAATTTTAAATGAGATGGAAATAATGCAGGGTGGTCAAAATGAAGAGTTTCAGACAATTGGCATTGTTAATAAGATGAAAAAATTATGGGTAAAGCCCGCCAAAGGAATTTGTAAGTGTGATAGCAAGTCGAACATTCCATAATGTATAATTTGCTTGATTTCAGTTCATCAAACGTGTTTCACCTCCTCTAATGAGTTCCATTCAATTTTTGTTTTGTCTTGTAAATCCTTTAACAGTAAGGTAGCCAAATTGTTTAATCTTTCACTGCTAAAAGTGCCAAATGTTTGTAAATTCTCCTTACTTATCTCCATATATTTTATATTAAATAGGTTAGAAGAATCATGTACACTGTATCGTAATTCAGAATGGATGATCGTTTTCATTATTCTTACAACCAGTTACCTGATTTTATTTCGAGACCATAGAGAGAACATATAGATATTGATTAAAATACTGGGAGTGAAAGGGGTAAAAATAGCTTGTCGCTGGAAATCGTCCCCAACAGCAATGCCTCGTCATTCTGTTGTGATTGGTGGAAGAGAGCTTGTGATTGTCGCACGTGCAAATCTTATCTTGTTGATTTTAATTTGTTCTTGTGAATAAACTTCAGGTTTTTTTTCTCTAACTTTGAACTTTTATTAAAAATTTATCAATGGCTCATAATGATTCATCATAACTCGATTAATTACGGGAAGCTCGCGCAAATCAGGCCTTTTCTTTAAGTGCATTCCAAACGTAGATGCAAGTCTATGCAATTTCGTTTAGCCATCAACTTGCATGAACTTGCATGAACTTGCATAGACTTGCATAGACTTGAACCTGCTCAAATGCTTGTGCAAGTGACAAAAGTCCATGCTGCAAGTTTTTTCACCGTTTGGCTACAAAACGCAAGTCAGCGCAACTTTTGATCATAAGTTTTAAACAACCTTTTTCATGCTTTTATCGATGAGATTTTTTCGAAGTCCTCTTCCACACGAAGTTCCATTTTGAAAACTCGTGTTCACAAAATTTGTGTGCTGGTTTTGAAAAACTTTCATCAAACTTGCAATGACTTGAAAGCCCGTTTGGCTATCCAGCGGAACTCATTGCAAGTTTTGTCGCGAGTTTGAAATTTAAACTTGCATTGACTTGCACCTACGTTTGGCTAGGGTCTTATAGGACGTTCGTTTTTGCAAACTCATCAGACAAACAGAAACTCCACAATTTTTGTGATATTGGTTGAGTGGGTCCTGGTAAACAAATCGATTACATAACAAAAATTACAACTTTCGGTAAGGCGGGAACTAATAAAGTATTTGTAAGACTGCAAAGAGGCTGTCAGAGTATACAGATATGGTCCACATGTACAACTGTCATCAACTTTATGTAACGAACGTTTTGTAGTATTGTGGCTTTGCCGAGACATGGGGCCATTTCATTGAAACGTGACCAAGTTTTCTAGGCAAATATTGGACTTGGTTGGAGATGCGAAACTGTAGTTAGAATATAACAATAACAGTGATTTGCATGTCAAAGGTATTGAGGGTTAGCAACAATGCCAGAGCAGATCGAGCTTCGATAAATCGCGTACCAATATGAGAGCCGTGTAAGGGTCTATTATGAACGGATTCAGAAATATGTATATTTATGTCTGTACCACCTTCGCAAAGTAACAATACAACACCAAACCCCAACGGAACCACTTTGGTTCTGCCACACATCCAACTTAACTTTTCTTTCAATTACAAATTTCCTAAGCTCGTGACTTTTGTATCAAAAGAGTTGGTTTGATTTGAAATCGAACATTGTTATGTTTGAAGGGAAACATCAAAGGCAAAACAGTAAACCAAATAGAAGTGAGGTATAACTCGAGACAAAAAACAAGGACTAATTTTATTATTTATTTATAATATGAGAACCAAATCAGAACGCCCCTATATTGGGTTAAGCTATCAGTAGGCTATAGTTTCTAGTATACTAGGTTTTCTGCGTGGGCGAGTAAGCCAAATGATGGGATAAGTTAACCAAAACTTGATATGTTGTGTATTTCGCCGCGGGCGGGAGAGGTTTATCTATCCTATCTGGATGTTGGATTGACCAAGCACTATTGTTTTGCATAAGCGTCCTGTTAAACTTAGAATTGTGAATGACGTCAAACGGAACCTCAGTTTTTGTGAAAATAAAATGTAGGTCGGCACAGCATAGTTAAGCTTCAGTTGGTTTTTACTTGTTTAGGACTGTCGGTACTGCAGGGAAGACCTTTGTTAATATCAGTACCACAACTTCAAAAAAAAATCAGACGCATTTTTTTAAAGGAATAAGCAACATATTTTCACCTCCGCGCACAAAAACTATTCCGCAAAAAATTACCAAACAATTACCCACTCATTCTAATGCACAGTCAACTTTGCAGGTATTGTCAATGTTTTGAACAGTATCAAATAATTGTTGATTGATGTTTCTTTTCTACAATCTGTAAATATTTTGCTATTATTTATTTTAATGTGGGAGTGACCGACACGAAAGCTTCAGCTACTTCGGCCACTGCGCACATATTCTCCAATTGTAAATTAACTGTTCCAACTATTATTATTTTCTCTACAAATTTATGTTATCTTCTCCGTTATATTTGTAAAATAAATAGTGCAATAAAAATAGTTGAATTGAATTGGCTACTGGTTCGTACGTGTTCTTAAATATTAAAAAGAAAATCAATTGTCTGTAAATACTCAGATTTTTCACACTAAATGTCTATTCCTAAGAGTATTTCGAATTTCTTTAAATCGGTGTTTTTACATCTGTAGGATGTTATTAGTAATACTACTAAAACTGTACTTTACTTTCTCTTCATTGAACGTGTCTCGTAGAATAAATGCCGTACTCATTCTCAGACGAAGTTGAGAGCGTAACTCCAATTTCTATACCAAACTGTAGTATCTCATGTCCCTTGTGTCTGACGTTCAGTCCCACACATGCTTTTAGTCTTTCTCAAATAACTAGTTGAAAACTGATAAGTTTTCGTTGAAATCAACGTCAGAATTCGAAAGCCATTTCTTGATCATTTCAGTTTTTTCCTCGTCTGACGGTTCCTCGTCGTATTCTATAGGAGGTATATATTGGTAATATTCCTCACTTTCTGACCATTCAGTAGAGCTTGTCGAGCTTGATTCGATTGTTAACGATCCTTCCCAATCAAGATTCGCCCAGATCCACGAACGAGTGCTCTTGTCTCGTTTCACACGCTGTGTTTCACCTCTTAACTTTAATGTTTGTGATCCCGTTGTTTTCAGCGGCTTGAATTTCAGAAGAACAATATATGGCTGTTCAGTTTTAGATCTGCTCTCTTTTGAAAGCACGAAGTTTTTAGCTTCATCTGAACTTCTGGTATTAAGGTCTTTCTTCCTGGTAATTTTCAGTTTTCTCGCCCTTCCAGGTAGACAACATCTGAGAAAATTGGTAGTCATTTTCCTTTAGTTGTGCTATCGTCTGGCCCGTTTGTTGCTAATGGCTTAGCGCCGTCACTGCTATGGCAGCTCATGAAATGTTGATTTTCTAACCATTTGAAATAGATACTAATTGGTTTGCACAGACCAAGAGGACAATATATCAACTGATTGTCTTGACCACATAAACTGATTGTCTTGACCACAGCATGTCATTTGCAATGGTGCATGACGCACACGAGCCGAAGAGTAAAAACAAGAAATATTAATCATCGTCCTCGAGTAGCTAATATTCTAAGTATTGTACAATGCTAAGCATTATAATCGTTCTCAATTTTTGATTAACGCCTGCAATAGGGCCGTATACGGGAGGGGGAAATTCTCCCCAAACGAAATTAAGAAAAAGTAGAGAAATATAATATAAAATCATTGTTGAGAGCATACACCCTTACACTTACAAACTTGTTCCCTCCAGACCGAGATTAAATTGCTTTCTGCCTTGCAGCTCTGTTCAAAATCAGTCATCAGCAAAATGAAAATGATGCCATTTGTTTCTTAGCTAAGACTGCGAGCAGCCTCTTTCGTTTCCTCAGAAATCCGTCGAGCGAAATTAAATTCTAGCGGTGAAGATACGAGTGTGTTGTGAGCGACTGCAATTCTCGTGGCCCGCAGTCGGTCACCGAGTAACTTCCATATTTGCTGCTCGATTTTCATTTCGCTCGCCTGATTCTGATGAAATATAAGAGACTCGGCTCGTAGCTCTGTTTGCTTCTTGGTTTCAGACAGACGAGGCAACGCACCCAGCAGCGCCTGGAACATTTTGTATAAGGTCAATAAATTTGATTCCTTACAAGTATAAGTGTGGGGATATGGAAGGTTTTAAAAAGGAAATGGCCCTTTACAGCAAGAAATGTACTACAAGTGACTTTAAAAACCATTCAGTTGAACAGAATTGGCAAGACCTTAAATCTGCTATTAAAAATGCTGCTGCAAAGCACATACCACAGCGCACTGTTCGATCTTCATACCGACCCCCCTGGTTCAGTACCAACTTGCGACGAATGATGCGAAAGAAACAACGATTGTATAATGCTGCTAAACGATCACAGTCGGCAGAGGCTTGGGCAAAGTTTAAATCATACAGAAAAAAGACCAAGTATGAAGTCAACAAGACTAGGAACACATATGTCTCTAACCTCCTGAAAGACAATTCCAAGGACAATCCAAAAAAATTCTGGAACTATATCAAATTCAAACGTCAGGATGAGGTTGGTGATCCAACCCTGAAAAAGGATGATAGCATGTTCTCCATGGATAAGGACAAAGCAGATATACTAAATAAGACCTTCTACTCAGTATTCACACAGGAAGATATCAGGAATGTTCCTAGCAAGGGCACTTAAGTCATACTCCAGACATTCTACAGCTCCAAGTGACCAGTAGCGCAGTTTTGAAGCTTTTCAGAAACTTAAAGCCAAACAAGTCAGCAGGTCCTGATCAACTCCCAGCTCGACTCTTAAAGTCTGCAGCGGAGGAATTAACACCTGTACTCTGTGAGTTATTCCAGCAATCGATAGATACCGGTGAACTCCCACAGGACTGAAAACATGCATTAGTGACGCCCATTTACAAGAAGGATGGCCGACATGATCCAAAACATTATAGACCTATATCTCTGACATGTGTTCTATGCAATTGTTTTAGCATATCATTAGCAGCCACATTATGAATCACTTAGAAAAGTTCCATTTACTCTCGCCCTTCCAGCATGGCTTCAGACACTGATATTCCACAGAATCGCAACTAGTTTTGACTGTCCATGAACTATCATCATCACTAGATCAAGGGAAACAAGTAGACTTGGTACTGCTCGACTTCTCAAAAGCCTTCGACAAAGTACCACACCAGCGCCTCCTCCATAAGTTAGACTATTATGGTATTAGAGGCCCTCTCAACACCTGGATCGAGGGATTTCTGTCTGACAGGACCCAATCTACTGTTGTGAACGGAACCAAGTCTGATAACTGCAATGTGCTGTCTGGTGTCCCTCAGGGATCCGTTCTTGGACCCCTGTTGTTTCTCTTGTATATAAATGATCTTCCTGATGACTTACAGTCACAGTTACGCCTCTTCGCAGATGACGCCATCTTATATCTGGAACTGACATCCACCTCATCCCCAAGTGCCCTACAACGAGATCTAGATAAAATTTCTAATTGGTCCAAGATGTGGCAAATGGACTTCAATGTCAGTAAGTGTTACATCATGCACATCACTCGTAAGAGGACCATTATTGAGTCTACATATACACTCAATGGCATCCCCCTCAAAATCACAAAGTCTCACCCATATCTA
>JANSTR010155606.1:0-17975 GCA_025434805.1 Antipathozoanthus remengesaui
CCCCCCCCCCCCCCCCCCCCGCCCCCCCCCCCCCCCCCCCCCCCCCCCCCCCCCCCCCCCCCCCCCCCCCCCCCCCCGCGGAAAATACATTGTCACAGAACTCTTTACAATTTTCAAAAAAGCGAGGAGAGAGGGGGGCGTCTCCGCGGCCCCTGATATATGGGGGCTAAATCGTTTAACCCTTCTAGGATTAATCAGAAAAATCAATACACTTAATCAGCCATATGATGTGGACCACTTTAAAAAGAAATGGTAGCATGCATTGAAAATATAAAAAGATAAAAAGAGTTTAAAACAATCAAAAATTAAACCTAAATAAACTGTAGGTCTTAACTTCAACTTCCCAACACTGAACTATTATTTCTTTGAAACGGCATTTCAAACACGATAAACATAGTTTAAGAGATGACAGCATGAAGAGCCTGAACATTTGCTTTATTCAGTTGTATGCAAGCGTTACATTTTGCAATGCTTAAATTTATCCCGTTTGTCTTAACTTTCTTACCGTACCGGTTTTGATTTGTATAATATTTACAGATCTCGGTTGAAGACCAGACAGCGTTACTCCAGGTCGGTATCTTGGTATATTGTATATGATACTCGCAGAATAGCAATTAACTGAATTTGTGGAACAGCACTGTCCACCCTTTCTCACGATCAAAGTTAGTAGTATATACTGTATTTTCACAACACCAACATTTGTTCTTTTATCATATAACATCTTTTAGATGCTTAATCTGCAGTTTTTAAAAAACTCTGTTAAATATTTTTTAAATGTTTTCATTAACATGGGGTGTATATAGTACCCTCCCCCCACCCCCCGCGTGATCAGTCACTGTTCAGCCAGAGGGCTTCTCTGGATACCTGTGGCAACTCGCTTGCTAAATTCGGAGAGCGTGAGGTCTGAAGCCCAGAGTTCCAAAGTGCACATAAGTTAACTCTTGGCCGCATTTTAGCTAAACTATAACTCATAGTCATAGAGGCGCTATGAATGAAATTTCCATGCCAGATTTCATTAAGTAAACATCATTATATAAGCAACTGATAAAGAAGTGTCACACTATTCAAAATGAAGTGACCCTTACTTCAACACTTATTCTCATCACGTTTTTCAACCTCTACGTGTTTATATATAGATATATTTACTTACAAAAAACTCTACTGATATACAATGGCGTCTGTTCTTTTCAGATCCTGGAAATACGACCTTTTAGCTTACTGTTGGACCACTGGCTGACTCTTCTGATGGAAATGTAATGGTATGAATATATTTTAACTAATACAGTATAATATAGTATAATTTTCAACTATATATACTCGTGGACTACAATCCCTTGGACAGCCACTCCTCGTCAATTCATCATCTATAGTTTGTTTGCAATAAGAACAAACAGGTATAACGTGAACTATTATTGTTTCCTATTTTATTGTACGGTTTTTCTTCCACGAGTCAAGCAACTCATACCGCCTCATCAGAAAAGATACCGTACAACTCATACCGGCTCATCACAAAACGCCGCCAAAATGAGTAATTCCCCAGTATAATATAAATATTGAGTGATATTCCGCACGAAGATGCAGCTTAAATACAGTGTTATTGTACTGATTAATATGGATTTTGTCGTTATTAGTATTCAAAATATTGTTGCTTCCTTTTCCCTCTTTCAGTCTCTACCACAAATTTATAGTCTGGCATATAGAACGCTCATTCTAAATCAACAAAAGTTTGACAAAACAATTTTCCGCACTGTGAGGGTGGAAGAAAGCTGATGTTTTGAGCGTTAGATTTTTCACATGTTCCGATGAAGGGCAAATGCACGAAAAGTCAGCTTTCAGTCCAACCTTACGGAAAATTGTATTGTCAGCCCTTGATTAGCTTTATTATACGTTTTACCTACCCGCCGATGTAGTCTAATAGCTTCCTCAAAAACTACGTACAAAGGAGTTTGCCATAATGGTTAGAAGGGATTTTAAGCAGCTTGGTACGGCTACGGCTCAGACTGAACGCAGGCCTGCTAAAAACGATCTTTCTGTTATTCATTTTTCTTTCGATTCGTAGTGCGAATCGAGTTAACGGAAGACCCTGGTTGTAAAAACAAACTAATAATGGCACATTTCTATATTAATGTTTCATTTTCTCTAGAAAACACAAATCAGCGTTTTTACGTTGTAACTTTGAAATTACGGTGGCCATCCGCTCGGTGCATGTTCACGTGCAGTGGATTGTCTTCTTTAATTACTGAGCCTTTTGTTTTGGAATTCTTCTCCGTGATGTAGCCGTAGTGGCTGCTTAAACACCCTAGTACAAAATGCAATACGGCTGGAATTCGATCGACAAGTGGTTCAGATGATCATTAGGCAACGCCCAATGAAAACGAAGACTTCAAAAGTCCAAAAGCTGAGCAAATTGCCCGAAGAAGCGATTGATATATCTTGGTACAGTTCAACTCTGAGCCTCGTTGTGCTTGCCCTTGGGCGGTTCTTCCATTGGGAAAGTGCTGCTGCCAGAATTCCTCATTTTAAGACGCAACCGCACTTCCATGATGGCGTACATAATGATGAACAGGGCAAGCATGACGTACCAGGCGATCCACGCTCCTCGCGGCACCACGGCCAGGAACAGGCCGAGGGAGATGTTGATGAGAGCGAGGATGAGGCCCAACCTGCCAAGCAGTTTGTGGTACCACTCCCAGATGACGCGCCATTTGGACTTGCTACCGTCGTCTCCCTTGTGCGGGCGGCTGTGGGAAGAAACATTCACAAGGGATAAGTTACTGTTAGTCTGTTCACACATGCAATGCATATTGTAAAACTTAATAGCGTCGAATTTTAATAGCTTCACGGTCAAGGTTTTTCCACACGATTACCATCACTCTGACTGAAGGAAAGCGCAAGAATTAGTCGGCTGAAACCGATGCACACCAATTAGTCCAATGAAACTGCATGACATGCACTAATTAGTGGACGTGCACTAATTAGTCGACTGAAACCAACCCGTGCACTAATTACTTGACTGAAACCAACATGCACAAATTATTTGACTGAAAGTGAAACCAATGGTCAATGATTATTTGAATGAAAACAATGCATACTAATTATTCGACATAAACCAACATACACTATAATAATTCGACTCAAACCGACGCACACTAATTAGTTGACTGACGTACAGCCTACTAACGCGCAGGGCTGGTTTATATTCCGCCCTCTGCACTTTTATACCAAGGCTATCATAACCATTTATTATATTTGAATATAGACAATTGCAACTATACATGTTCCTGAAATATAAAAACACAAATCAATAACAGATCATCAGTATATAGGATACCTAAAATGTAAGCGATTCTACAATTGGTTTTGGCTCCATTAAATCCTATATCAATTATACAACACTTTAGGAGGAGTCAACCACCATATGAGTACTAAACAAACGTTTAAGTATAACTAATGAAAACCAAAATCGTAACCGTTAATAACACGCCACTGTAGCGTACACGAAAACAACAAACAATCCACGTTTAGCTAACTAATACATTCAAAAACATTAAAAGAGCGAACAGCGCGCGCAACAAACAGTACTTATATTTTCAAGTTACGACTACCTACATGTATACCTGCATATCTCACCAGTTGAGATGTGTATACACCATATGCTAAATTTACTGGGATGTTGCTATCCATATATGGGAAGTTCACAATCTTGAACACGAAGTTGAAGTCCTCTCGCTTGTCGCAGCTACATTATTAAGTAACACTCATAGGTACATCTCCAATATTTATGTTTGTGTCAAGGTAAGACGTCTCTCTACACTAGCGAACAGTTTCGGCGACTACAGATCTCAATGATGTATTTTCAAAGTTCACGCGCGTTATTCATACTTAATTAAGAGATCGTCGATGCACCGAAAAGTGTTTTTGAACCGAAGTGCGCTTCCAATATTCATTTTCATGGTTCTTATAATCAATTCATACTGATAGGTGTGGAGGAAATATCTGCTAATAACTAATGGTGCGCTGTTACAGTTGGTGCCCATGTATATTGGAATTCCAATAACTTATGGTCTGAAAACCATACCAACAAAGCAGACGTAGATATTGTCAACAAGATAGTCGATAGCACGGAAAAAGTATCTGCACAAAAAATATTGACTTTTCGTTAACTTTTTTTCTTTTTCTTTCTTTTTTTGACATACAATGTATGTAACAATAATCATATCATCTTCAGCGCTGGTAGCTAGCTGGTTCTCTACTGCTGTGTATAGTATGTGGAATTCAGTGCTCTTACAAAACATGTATAAATGTATACTTACAAGAAGGCATTGATTGGCTGGAACAGTCCAATAATCATGATGTCGAGTCCCAACACACTGTGGGCAAACTTGAAGTGGTCAAAGGGAACAGACATAATGCCGCACACAAAGCCTCCAATCGCAAACAGTAAGCCAGATATCTGTTACAGAAAAGAATTATTAATTAGTATTTATAAGATATACTCCTGAAGATGATTGTGTCGATTGAAAACGTTTGTTTTACACTCTCTGTTAGAAAAATTCGTAACATTCCCTGTAATGTTTGTGTGCCAATTAACGCTTGTTTCAACTATAATTAACTTTTGCCCTTTCCGCCTTTTTATCTTGTGAAGAATGTTTACATTACTTTAACTTGTAGTCATGTTCTATTAAAGAACCTTGTTCACCAAGGCGTGGTTTGCTCATTTTCAGGTGCCATGAAATTAACTTTGTTCAGAGAAAGTATAATCTGCGTCAATACTTTAACCCTCGGACGACCAAGCTATTTTTCATAACAAGTTAAACCAGGGGAGGGGGGTCATCTGGACCCCCCCCCCCATAAATTTCTTAACTGGTTGCACATAAAGACCAAGATTTGGCATGTGCATAGCTTATGATAAGCTAATTACTTTTCATAATAACAATCAATTTTTAATTAGGAACTGTTGCTATGGTAGCAGCCCGTTTCACAACGTGTCCGCCATTTTGGCCACCATCTTGGATTTTTAAAAAAAATTATTTTCAGCAAAACTTCAGCAAATTTTCTTGAAATTAGTAGAAAACATGTATTTACAGCCTGAAATAGCATTATAATTAAGAATAGAGTGGAAAAGTAGAAAGATTTTGTCAAAAATTTACCGTTTTGACATTTTCAAACTCTATTTTGCATAATTAATTTTGCATAAATTATAAATGATGACGTCATATAAGTAATTAAAAGATGTGCTCATTATCGAACTACAGCTACTGAAAGTTTTGTTTTGATTGCTTCAAAGCTGTGATTTTTAGTGCCGAAAAATCTAGGGGGGTCCATTTGACTCCCCCCCCCCGAACGTTTGAGGGTTAAGTTGCATTACTTATATTTTGGGGCTGAAAGGATTAAGAAAATAATGGAATTGCTGGCTTTCTATAAAAAATAATTCAGAAGATACCATGCACTGTACCTGTAATGCTCTGTGCATCTTAAACCACCAAGGGTCCTTGTGACGAAAGTAGCGAGCTACAAATGCACCCCCTTGTAACAGCACACCCCAGCCAACAAACATGAGGATTCCATGTAACATAATAAGGTTGAAGTCCATCACTCCACACTTGGATCCAGCCTTGTTCTTATCCACATCATCAGCAGTCCCATTTAGCAACCAGATGTCATTCAATAAGGAGCCACTGTGGGTAACAAATATTAATGAACTGTAGCAATGACGTAAGTACTGTACCCTTAACACTGAAATTAATATCAAGGCAATTATTGAACAAAAAACTACTACAATCTTCTCATCCCTGTTATTGTGTCCAAAAGGCAGATTTTTCATTATAAATGATGCAGCAGAACATATAATTATATTAAGTAAATTGGCTCGCTCAACAACGTTTGCTAATTTGCTTAGTTTTTATTCTTTTTTCTTTTATAGCCATGTATACATGTAATAAGTTTGTTGCAAATAAATGCAAACAGATGTGCATAATGCATGACCAAAGACACCAATATGTTGTTTGCAAACCATGCAGTGCCAACATCAGTACATTTAACTTGCAATAATGGAAATAAAAAATTTAATTGCAGTTTCAAAATAATTCCATTCCAACGTTTCATGATCAATGGCTAAAAATGGCAAACAGTATACAAAAATATTACCTTGTTATTGTTAGGAAATTAATGATGAAATATCAACGAATTAATATAATGTGTATATATAAACCTATCTTTTAGAAAATTCAAGATTATTCTGTGGAACAAAAATTTTCTTTGCATTGTCACATGCATCATCAGAAACTTCCTACAATAATTAGGTTCGTTCCTGCAGCAACTTCCATGTCTGCAAGGGGCATGTCTTGAAAAAAATGGAAATTTAGAATTTCTGATGCTTCACATACAGCTACTGTACAGTACATTAAATTATAACAAATAATTTTCCTCATTATATAAAAGATGTGCAGTCACACTTAGCTAGTATGCAAGATTATGAAAATTAAAAAGAAATGTTTTAATTAAGGCACAAGCAACTGTACTATGTATAAATGCTTCCAACAAATTGTAATATGTAACTAATTCAGTATGGTGAATATAAAGTAGAGTTCTTTAAACCTCTCTACCCTTTAAGTGAACGAACAGAAATAAAATGAAATTAATGTGTGGCATATGGACTTTTTGAAAGACTGGCCAGCTTTGTCAGTAACTTAAAATTGCATTCAATCAGTGGTACCTGATTGAACAGTACAATTTTAATTAAAATTAATTAAAATTGCAAGAGTTACACACATATAATTATCACTTGTTAGAATAAAAATAAACCTGCAATGTGCACTCTGATTGGCTATAAATGTACATTATTTATTAATTATATAACTGAACATAATTAAAGCATGGAATATGACATCATGATTGCATAACTCACAAAACGTGTAAATCCAGTTTTTTTCTTGAGGGTTATTTTCTAAAAGGGATAAATCTACATTGCTTGTGTTTCCAGACAAAAATTTAAAACACTATGATGTTAAAGAGGGTACACAAAAAGCAGAGAGAAAACTTCATGGCTTTGCCTTGTTTGACTCTCAACACTTTTCTTGTGCCCTCTTACATCATAGTGTGTTATATATATATTTATTGTCTATAAACATGCGCAATACCAACAGTTTTATTCGACCCTGGTTTATTCTAACATTATACAAGAGGCTCAAGAAGCCTACACCGTGTTGCCTGTAAATAATACCGCATTTTGCTGTTTGTATGCTGTCCAGGTATTTTGCAAGATAAATCCCAGAAGTAATCAAGTTTGTAACCGAAAATTTCAATTAAGCAAAAATAAAAAATTCTTTATCTTAGTGGGGAAATGCCACAATTCTCATCTGTTGAGAATGGATTGTATTTTGCAGGCAGAAGCTGAAGTTTTACTGAAAACATTTAGGCCAAAATTTCTATTTAATATGCCTTATCAAAACAACAACAAACACAAACCTTTTCTTTCTAAATTAATGATACTTAAATTTAAATTTTAAACATGACAAGTTTCTTTTTAATCATGGACTTCAATAATTTTTGAAGCGTGTTTTCTTGTTTAGGTATTTTTTTAAGAAAAACCATGAGTACCCTGCATGACTGACTTTACTTTCTCCCTTCCCCCTTCAATAACTTTTTAAATATATTGTGGATAATTATGTCTTTGGCCTGTATTTCATCAAAAAGATCAGGGTGTAGGAGGATGTGCATTGTGTAACTGCTGGCTTCATGACTAGGAGTATGCAGATTCCCAAGGATTTGCTGTTTTACTAGTTTTTGCATCAATGTAGAGTCTAGCCTCAATGCTTTTCTCACTTTCTCACTAATTTGAAATGCACAATTGGTTTGTTTACAGACAATATACTTCTGCTGTCTCATTTCCCCGAAGGGCTTCATTTTCTCCCTGAAGGGCTTTATTTCTTCCCAGACAAGCTGTTATAATCCTGTTTAAGAGCTTATAATTAGTAATCCCACAATCAGTCTCCATATAATCCTCACAGGATTATATGTATTTTCACTGGCAGCATTTGGCAATTTGCATCTTCAAATTTTGCCGAAAACATCGACCTGCAGTTTCTAAAATGCCACTCAATCATTCGACTGGTTTGAAAAACAATGAAAGCTGTCCGGGCAGCTCGAATATTAAATTGAAGACAACCAATCTTTATACCTCATAAATCCACCAACAACTCAAATGTTCACTTGCACCTCATGCTAACTGCATTCAAGTTGTCATAGTAATGTTGACATACAGATCAATCACAAAGCGTGGACATACATCTGCATGCATATCAATTAGGAAAATTGTGCAATTTTTCGCTTTTCTGTCGATGAAAACAGAAAAGAAACAAGCCCATTTTAAGACTGGTTTGCCACAGGCAACCCAGTAATAATGTTAAACTTCAGAGAGCAATATCTGACATCTATCACTCACCCAATCTGAGATCCACCAAACACAATGATTCCTGAATCAGTCGTTACCATCATTGCTCCTAGTCTCTTAACTGGAGGAGTACCCTAACAGCAACAATAGCAGAATAATGACTTGTAACTTAAGAATGAAATAATGCTGTAACTTCATACCTGGAAGCTACCTTGCACAAAATATATGTACCGGAAAATGTAAACTAATTAAGTACCATTTTTTGTCAAGGTGGTTAATATGCAAATTTTTGCAGCTCTCAGCCTAGCTGAGGTATGTTTGGCTTGTGGATGAACTGAAAAGTTTTAACATGATAGACATACTTGAAGCACCATTTGATCATTATTTTTTATTTATTTGGTGGCTCTGAAAAGAGCCATTTGTTTTGATGTCTCTGCGGCATGATTAGTCTTCAAGCTCCTTTGATAAATATACATAATTTTACAAGGCATTGCCTCATAGGTATGGTTCATTCTTTGAATTAATTAGTACATTGAGGCCAAGTTTGGTTCTCGGCTTATAGCTGAAACTTTTCTGATTTTTTTCGTTGACTGCCGAACCAAATTAGCATCGTCCAAAATGGGGGTCTCTGCTTATTAAGCTGAGATCGGCTTATAGGTGAATAACTATGGTATATAGTTCAACTATCATTACTTTTATTATTATTATTATTATTATTATTAAAAATAATTATGTTTCAAATATGATTGACTGCAGCGTGAGTAGTAACTGATAATTACTTTTTAAAACCTGGCAGTTTTTTACTATCTAGTTTGGTAATGAATAACTTAAGTACTTGGGCTGCAATTACAGTGTAAGTGTTCTGAACAATGGAGAGGATTCATAATGTTCTAGCTTCCATACATGTATCAGTAGCCAGTAGCCACCAGCACATATGTTAGGTATATATGGTGTTAATCATGCCAGTAGTGTGTCCCACTTTCAAATCTCTGGATTTATTCCTGCATGTGTGTGTTTTCAATAAGAGATGGCAGCCAGCGATTTTTGCCGTTTACTCCAGTATTGAATTCTCCGCCTACTTTAGTTGAAGAACTGTTGAAAACTGAAGGTGATCTAAGATCGCACTATGGCACTCACTGTCTGTTCTCCATCTACTCCTCAACCTTAAAGCTTTACCACCTACTACTGTACATTTCTTATTGAAAACCCAGTGTATATATATATATATACCAATCACAAATAAAGAGTGAACGATATTTTGAGTTTGCCTCCTATATTTCGACTTCATTAAGAAGTCTTTTTCAGGGTGAATGTTGTTGTCTGTTTGTACTTCTTACTCTTATCTGCTGAAAAATATATGTTGTTACCTTTAGTAGGGTGTGTACTAAGTAATGTATTTTTAAAAGTTCCAGACGAAGTTCTTGGCGTTGAAGGCAGAGAACCTAGATTGAAGTTAAAACAGTATAAAGTTAGTAACGAACATAATTGGCCGCGAGACTTATCCGATGAACTTAACCTGAATAAAAATACTTACATGGGTTGGGTCCGTGTATTTTGAAGACAAGGCAATCCAAAGAGTTGGTGCAATTTGCTCCTAATTTCACAACATATCCATCAGGATTAACGGAATCAAGCTGTTGAACCTTTCTCAGTATATTTACCTACAATATAATATGTACAATTACGAAGTTATCAATTATTACATGTTTAGCAAAAAGTACAGTTATGTCAGTTTCATATCATTAAGGTTTTGCGAACATTATGTTGAAGCCAGTGGCAGGATTGCCTGTTGACAATTGTTATGTGATATTTTAGTATATCCTTCTGGTAAATTTTTGTAGATTTAATAAAATAATAGTAAGCTTCTAAACTGTATTCCTTTGCATGTCATTCCCTTCTGTGAATAATTATTTCTTTCACAAAATGATTGATAGAGCTTTTTCACACAATTAGCAGAAAGACAAAAGATTGAGCGGCCTTGCTGGTTTCTAAATAAAAATAAATAATTAAAATTAGGTTGTTCAAGGTTCACCAATTAACATGGCCGAGGTCGATGCAAATCCCTCTTTGTGCTACTACTTAAGTTAACGATTTCTATTGCTCGTCACTAAAAGCATAAAACCAAATATAATAGCATTGAAAAAATATTAATATTATTGGCATCCGTGATGTAGAAGCGTATTACTCATAGGATAGAAGACAATTAATGTATGTTAATTTAATCAACCAAGTGTGCACAAACCTTACACATAAAAATATCTAAATAAAAAAAAAAAATCCAAAACGGTTAACAAAAGAAAAGATAGCTAACCTCTGTAGAGGACTAAATAATAGGACTCAAAACATGTATTGCTAGAGAATTATACCATGATTAGTCAGATATCTAAACAAACCGGGAATTCATAATCCATTGCTTTCAAAACTAGTGTCTTACGAACGTACATACGGTTGTCACTACAAAATTTTAAAATGACCTGAGTGAGTAATATTAGTTTAGTCATATTATTCAGTTATTCGTTGCATGTTAGTTATTATGTCGTTACTTACCAGTAGCGCGATATTTCTCGATATTTCGGACTGAAGCAATTCAAATCTCTGAAGGTGTGGAGGTTCTACATCATTCCAAATTCCGTCGCAGTTCTTATATTTAATATACCGTAAAACACACGGTCCTTTAATATTTGTCATCTCCGGTCTACCTACAGTTACAATCTTTGGCGAATTGCCACGTACAGAGGTCAGGAAACCAAATAAACACACTGAGTAAAGATGGAATGAAGATAGTATTTAGATTACATTCGAAGTCATTTGCTTGACTGTAATGTGAAAAAAAAAATATTTGAAAAATAGTTGGGAATTACCTGTTGTGTTTAAAGATGGATGACTCGTGGCTGGTGCAGGAGATGTGACTTTAGGATTTCCAGTCAATACTGATGGCTTGGACGAAGACGCACCTACATATAAATAATCCCTTAGCATAGGTGATACGGGATTAGGTCCGTAAACTAGTACCATTCTCAGAATCATTTTAACATTCCAATTTCCATGTTTTGGAAAGACCTTTTGTACAATCCAGTACAGTAGAGTTTAGGGTAATTGTGACCCTCCTTGTCGGTTCGCCCTGTTTGACTGGTCGCTAAGCTTCTCTTTCAAAATGGCCACAGCCAACCTAAATAGCGCCCAGTCCAACCGCGCCACCCGTGAAATTGAGAGAGGATGAGGCTAGCACATTATGATTGATTTATGATTGCTCTGCATTTTGTACTGCTAATGACCGATACGTACACGCTGTGACTAAATGTGCAAAGTGAGGAATTTCCACTTGCAAAGAGGTATTGTTGTTCTTAGTGAAAGACTATTATAAATAATATATAGTCTTATATATAATAAACTATAATAAAAGGCTATATAATAATACACATTAAACTTCAAGGTTTTGTCTTTCGAGTAAATATCAACTTTGGTCTTAGCGTATTGACATCGCAATCGCTCGATCTTGTACTTGTACGAAATGTACTACTGTGTGATATTTACCGCAAGGATCTTACTTTCGGCAAATATGTATCTAGTAAACAAATTCTTAAAATACTGCCCAACGAATGCGGTTAGGTAATTGACTTTTTGTGCAACAGTTGTTTGCAGGAAATGCTAATGATATATCAACTAAAATTTCAAACCTGCTTTAAATTAAATTATTTGGATAATTACCAGTCCGGTTTAAAATTGGAAGGCTCGTGGATGGTGCGGATGATGTCATTGTTAGCGTATACGGAGACGCTCCTGCAAATAAATGCTATTTTAGCAAATATATTTCTGTGTTAACCAATGCCTTAGAATTTCACAAACACTAGCTATCTTCATTAAGAAAATCACTTCAGTTTTGATGTTTTATGGACGGTTCTTTGCACTGCCTTATGTCAAATGAATTTGTCATATTTGAGTACAGTAGATTCCATGGAGACTTACACAACCTCTGATAAAGTGTAGGTTTAGGATATCTAAAATGTCAAAAAGTCAAGGGCAAAATTCCAATTTGCAATATAATGTATTCTTTTGTTTCTAGGCTTAGCTTGAACATCATCATTACATGTTTAAAGTGATTGTTAGGTGATCACTCTACCTTTACTGGGCAGGACAGGTGATGCACTTTGAAACGTTACAGAGGAAATTGATTGCGTGGAAGTAGAAACACCTGCAGCAAGCCAAAAGCATCAAGAATTTGATTAATTCAGAAATGCAATTGAAAAAGAATTGTTATTATTTTCAATCTTGAATAATTTTTATCTTAATTTGCATTAGACGCGTCTAATATCGCTTGAACAAAGTAGTTAGGCCCATATATTCATTGATCACATGACTTGGTCACGCAGCAAACGCATCAGAATCAGAATCAGAATCAGTTTATTTAAACACATTTTGCATGACATTTACAGATAATAAGTTCTTATGGCTATTAGGTTAAATTGATTTAAAGTACAAATATGGTTTTTGTGAGGTAGTGCCTAAAGGCTAAGTAAACTGGGAAGTTATCGAGTTAGCCCTTAGTAGTGAATTTCAACTTTATGTTTGAGTGAATAATGAAAATGAAAAGGAAGGAAGGGAAAAACTAACGCATCACTTTGAGCAAGACTCCAGTGAGAGCCGCAGGTTTAATTAGAGAAACAATTTTAAGTGTGAATTGCCCAAAAGTAATAATTCTATCAAAAGCAAATTTGTAACGGTGCAATCATTATAAATAGTATCTCTCTCGCAAAGGGCGTTTTCTTTTTCAATTTTCTTGTTATAGCTGTTTAATTACTCACATGGGTTTGGTCCGTTAATTTTAAATACCAAGCAATCCAAGGTGTTGGCGCACCTAGCACCCAATTTCACAACGTATCCGTTAGGATTAACAGTGTTGAGCTGTGGCAAATTCGATGCAGGATTTACCTATAATATTTTAAAAAGTGAAATGTTTTGGTAATTAATTTGTGTTTATATAGAATATTACATGGGACTCTTAGAGATACAAAACTTTTCTTTTGTCTTCTTGGCTGCGCTCACTCGTCAAATATTCTTAACACTCAAAGATAAATTTCGTATATTTGCACTTCCACGAATATACTTTATGTATTTTCCCACACAAATAGATTTTAAAAGATCTGACAGCTGACAACCCAATTAAAGGGGATGATTCGCTTAGGTAATCGGTATAGTCCTCAAAAATTCCTTTAATGCTTTTAGGATTAAAGCTATTCAATTCAACATGAGTACAACATGGACAGACTTTGTTAACCCTATTTAGCCGAAGCTTTTTTTGAGGTCTCTTAGTCCAAGGGGGGGGGGGTGGTTTTATTCCAAACTTAATAAAACTTTGTACAATTGACCATTGGGGCATGCTCTATCTTTTGGTGGTATTCTATTGCACTTATATTAAGTGTAATTCGTCATAGTGATGTTACCAAATGATATCAGGTTGTTTTCAATGTATGTAGTCATGACAAAAAAATCACGCTGGATTCCCTATGTTCATTGTGGCAGTTCATACTGCCATTAAACGTCTGTATGACGTAAATATGACGTCACAAACTGTTATAACTTATATTTTATTCAAAATTCGAGATTTTCCCTCCAAAATATTGATTACCATGGCAACATAACACCAAGGGTAATGTTGAAAGCCACAAAAAATATTTGCCTGGAATATTTTAGGAAGAGTAATGTAATTTGAGCTTTAAACTCCGAGTAATTTTAATGTTATGATGAAGAAACCCTTTGGGGGTGGATTGCACCCCTTCTTTGGACTGGATAGGGTTAATCATATACACTTATGACGATATTAGTTTTAATTTTAATAATTTCGTGTTTTTTTTGCTTTAGTTGTTTTTTTACTCACCAGCAATGCGATATTTCCCTGATTGGAAATAAATAGTTGGAATCTCTGCAGGTGTGGAGGTTGAATATCAATCCAGATTCCGTTGCAGCCCCTGTACTTCATGTACTGTAAAGCACAAGGACCTTTGACCCCTGTCACCTCCAGTTTCCCTACAGTTACAATATGTATCGAACTACCAGGTGGAGAGGTCAGGAAAGCAAATGAACAAGCTGAGTAAAGATAAAATTTCAAAACAGTAACTTGATTACTTGAACATGTGATTACTTGTTAAGCAAGTGGGCCTCGTGGCCCTCTCACTAGGTCACTCAGCACATGTACTCTTAGTTAGAAAATGTGTTACTAATTTTGGTATTTAAAACAACTTGTACCTTTGCCAGACGAAGACGTTGGTGTAGTTTGAAGAGCAACGGGGGATATACTGTTGGTGTGAGAAGTAAAGAGCCTGAAACATGATGATTCCTATTTTTTTGAAATAATGTAATAAATTGTAGTTTCGACAGTCACAGCTCTGCTTGATGCAACGAATGAATGGTACCGTTAACATCGATCCCTTGATCGCGTTAGTTTTTTTAGATCTTGCCAAGGCCTTTGACACCGTATCTCAAAAAATTATTTTAAGAAAACTAGAACTCTATGGGATTGGTGGACTGACTCTGACCTGGTTTAGGTCTTATTTGTCAGAATGAAAGCAAGTCTGTGTGATTGCAGAAAGCACTTCACGAGCCCGATACATCGCTTGTGGTGTGACTCAAGGATTCATTCGTGGACCTTTACTGTTTCCTATTTATATCAATGATCTACCTGCTTGCTTAACATTCGCAACTGCACGAATGTATGCAGATGACACCAATATCACACTACCTCTTCCAAATTTACGACTCGCCTTCATCGAGAGGTAAATCATGATCTAAATAATATTCGCGACTGGCTACTAGCCAACCAGCTTAGTCTCAGTGTTCTGAAAACTGAATATATGTATTTAGCATCTGATTTTAATCTAGCAAACCTTGATTTAAGTATGGCAGAAGCCGTGAAAATTGGTAACCAACCCTTAACCAGAGTTCATTCCACTAAAAGTCTAAATCCGTTGGAGTATTTATCGACCAACGTCTTGTATGGGAAGAACATATCGACAGCCTTTGTAATCGCATCTCCTCTGCGTTAGGTGCTTTGAAACAGGCAAGCCGATATGTTCCCCAAAACCCTCTGTTAACAATCTATAACGCACTCATCAAACCCCTCTTTGACTACTGCGATGTAGTATGGTGCAATTTAAGCAAAACATTAACGGCGAGACTCAGTCAATCAGGGCGTCCGTAAAATCTTAATCAATTAGTCAATCAATCAATCAGTCAGTCAGTCAGTTTGTCAATCAATCAATGTTAGCCAGTCAGTTAATCAATCACTCTATCAGACAATCAGTCAGTCAGTTAATCAATCAGTCTATCGGACAATCAGTCAGTCAGTTAATCAATCAGTCTATCAGACAATCAGTCAGTTAGTTAATCAATTAATCAATTGATGTCAGTCAGTCAGTCAATTAATCAGCCAGTCAATCAAGCAATCAATCTGTAATTAATGTCAGTCAGTCAGTTAGTCAATCGATCAATCAATGTCAGTTAGTCAGTCAGCCAGTCAGTCAACCAATCAATGTGTCGGTTAATCAGTCAGTCAAGAAATCAGCGGTAGTCAGAGTCTGTCGGTCATTCAGTCCATTATTCCACCATTCTACCCCATTAAAATGTGATCTTTAGTAATGGTTAAGGAATGGGGAGACTTCAGGTTCAACGATAGATTGTTTAAATTCAACAGGTCCTGTATATAATGGTAACTTTTCAGTTTCGAATAGGATATAGAGCGTATTGCCGAATTCTTAAAAATATCCGCTATTGCTGTTTTTACATGGTGCCTCGACGGCCCAAATGGAGGTCATTAAGCGATAGAATTTTCGTGTTACCTGTTGCTTTTACCTCCAACTGCTTCTTTATTTTTGTATCCATTTGGATTGACCTTGTAAACCGGCTGTTCGGGAGAATTAGTGATTTTCATCTTGTCTCAAAGTTGCTATGTATAATCAGTTGTGTTATTGCAAGATGATAGATGAACTGAAACATTTACTGTTGATATTCTGTTACTTAGTGATCTTTATTCATAAGAATTTTTTATACTTTTAATAACATAATTTTGAAGAACAAATTAATAAAGTTGGATAGCTGACTTTGTGTATTTCAAGATCTTTGTTTTGTGTATGATCAAAGCATACAAACAAAAGAGATGAAAACAAAAACATAGAAAAAACAAAATGACCAGGTTTCAAACGCGTTAACTTCAATATCTATGTTTCACATTTCAGTCGAAGCTGGAAGAAAAGCTGTTATCTCCTGTCTCAAAGAATACATGGAGGTCTCCGTGAAGAAAGAAAATTTTGACGTATTTGGAGTGAGTCGACTCACGCTGAGCGACAGCGCCTGCCTAGCAACATCTAATGAGACACACTACTCCATTCGAGCACCGCTGATCGGTTGTGGCACAGTCAGCCGGCACACAAGTGATTCCGTTGTTTATAGCAACTTCATTATCAATAGAATCGGCGAGAGCGTGGTGACGCGTGCACAGGAGTTCCAGGTAATTTTCTTGTTGTTTTTCTTCTCGTTGTTTTTGTTATTATTATTATTATTATTATTATTATTATTATTATTAATATTAATATTATGATTATGATGATTAATATTAATATTATTATTATTATTATTATTATTATTACAATACGTACAACGGACCTTTTTATAACACACGTTTACAACTTGCTGCACACTCTCTTGAAAGAAAAAAAACAGCAAGCAGCTGTCAACTTAGCCGTTTATATTCTTCCTGCTCCCTAATAATTCATGTACAATAAGATGGTTGACAATCAAGAAATAAAGCAAAATACATATCAACAAGTTGAAACAACAATATATCTATTTCTACTCAATTGTTAGACATAAGAAAAAGAAAATAGAATACAAATTATTGTTTTTGAAGTTCAGTACAGGGTATTTGAAAACAACATTGACAGTTAACGAGTCAGGTACCCTTATGATAGTTTCATCCATTTCTTTGAATTCCATGTAAATACAAAGTTATAATAAATTAAAGTATGAAAAAGGATCAATTTCATTGCGCTGCAGATGCCATTCAGCTGTTATTACACCAAGGAAGGCGTCACTTCAACCAATGGTCTGATTCCCAGAAAGATTATAACTGCGTTTGACGGAGGAAACGGAACAACAAGCTTTGTTCTTGGAATGTCATTGTTCCAGTCGGAGAAATACTTAAGACCATACGGCAAAAAAGACTTCCCTCTCCGTGTTGTGTTGAACAACCCGGTGTTTATACAGGTCCAGGTCGAGTCTCCCGACACGAGATTAGCCGTTAGGGCACACCAGTGCTACGCCACGCCCACAGAGGATCCTGCGAGCCTTGTAAAGTACAACATCATAGACCAAGGGTGAGTAGACTCATGATCATTGACTTAGGGTGAGTAGACTCGTGATCATTGACTTAGGGTGAGTAGACTCATGATCATTGACTTAGGGTGAGTAGACTCATGATCATTGACCTAGGGTGAGTAGACTCATGATCATTGACTTAGGGTGAGTAGACTCATGATCATTGACTTAGGGTGAGTAGACTCATGATCATTGACTTAGGGTGAGTAGACTCATG
>JANSTR010155607.1:0-10466 GCA_025434805.1 Antipathozoanthus remengesaui
GTAATCGCGAGGTACCTGCGCAAGTAACATCTGACCAGTGTCCCAAGGTTGCACAACAAGTCTAGGCCGTTGGCATAGTGATACCTGCTTGTCATTTACAATTTTTACAAATTAAAATTCATGATAAGAAAAATGTTGTTTATACACACCGGTTTAGAATATCGTAATACAGTGGTCAATATGTCTGAGCCAACTTGTACCTGGTAAGTAGCAATAAAACGATTCTTCGAGGCGCTATGCGACTAGTGTCCTACGCTTGCATCACACGTCTACTGGTCAAGTACTGAGCCGTTGATAAAGTGAATACCTGTTTTCATGTCACTTAGAATTTTTGAAGATCAAAACTTGTGATACACAAGATTATGTCTGTACTCACAGGCTAGGAATGTCTTCATATGACACGGTCGATATATCGGAGTCAACCACCTCGCAAGCAGCACTATACCGTTTATTAGTTTTATATGCAACTTGTGATCCAGGGATGCACGAAACATCTGAGCTCGAGTATATATACATACATACATACTTTATTCTTGTGGCTGAGGGGCTCTGCAGGGTAACTTACAGTATTGGTAATTTATACAGTATCTTATAATTACAATTTTCCAATAATATTTATTACAACAAAAGTACAAAAATGCTAATAAAATTGAGAAAAAGCAAATTGTATCAATTAAGTAAACTTTGTTAAAAATTTGTGACATATTAGAAAGCGACAAGAAGCAATATGATAACTATAAAAAGAAAGGTCACGTAAAAGCGACTCCATTAAAAATATTCTCTTTACAGAGTTCATTTTAAACACTGTCACCGATATGTTTTTTGACCACTATATTAAAAAGGGATTTTTAAAGTTAGTTGGCTCTATTTCTAAAAAGCGGCTTTGAAAAGCAGCAGTCCTGTTTCTCGAAAGATCCAGTTTGGTGGCTTTATATGTAGGTAGGTAGGTAGGTAGGTATTTAAATAGGTACTTCCCTAAGAGTTTTTCAATAGCTATTTATAAAAGTTAAAGCGGGAAGAAAATAGAAAATCAAATCTAACCTACATTTTATTGGGCTTCAAAATATAAATAGTTTCCACATACTAGTTAAAGTTTACTGTTGTATTCTGATCTGATTTACTATCTAGTTACGCTTCCTTGTACTTTTAGGAGGTTCTTTAAATGCTTTTTGAAAGATTTAACACTTATATTTGAGATTTCATCGAGTCGTTTAGACCTTTTCCAAGTTTTATTCCTCTATAGCTGAATGTCGCAGATTTAAAGCGTAGTATTTGAAGTTGGTCTCAATTTCGGGTGTCTCGTTCATGTGGTCCCCAGGTCTTTTTTGAAATTTCAAGTAAAGGGGTTTGGGAGCGAAGTTTTTAGCGTGCTTGAAAGTCATCACAGCATTTCTTAGTTGCAACAACTATTTGTAACAACCAGGGCAACTGACGCGGCAGCGGAGTCATGTGGTCATACGTTCTGGAGTCTACAGCGGTTCTGAACAAGCTGTAACTTTTTTGTGTTAGTGTTTGTCTGGTGTTTAACCAGACAAATGAACAGTATAACATCTTGGTAGAAACTGTAGACGTGATGATTACTAAGAGAGGGATCCTGTCAAAACTGTTTTGCACTCGATTGATCTGTGTTTGCTTAGACAGGAATTGAAATATGGCTATCAGATGTTAGATCTAGCCCAGTACTAGGGCTGTAATATTACTGCCCAGAAATGACAAGGACTGAACAACCGACAGTCTGCTCATTAGTTGTCGAGTGCCCATTAGCAAGAATTTAGTTCTGTCTGGATTCGCTTTCTCCGCACATGTGGCAACTCTGAGCAGATCTTCTATTTTTTCACTGGTGTCCATGTTAGATATTAAGAACAATAGAAACACTTTAGAGACATCAATGAATGATTCTAGGTCACATGTTTGAGGCGGGCGCGGTAGGTCGTTCATATATATACTGAAGAGCAAGGATGAACGTATGGCAACCCTGGGGAACTCCGTGAGCGATGGGTAACGGGTCTAACAAGGTTTAGCCAATACGAACAGCCTGCGTACGACTCGAAAAGTATCTCTTAAACCATTTGACTGTGGTAGGTGATTTGCAGATGGAAGCCAATTTCTAGAGTAATCGGTAGTGATTTATGCTATCGAATTATTTTGATAGGTCCAGCAATATCAATACGTTGATCTTTTTATTGTCCATGGCTTCCAATTTGTGATCGGAGATCAGTACGTACTCAGAGTCTTGCTAGAGTGAAATATCTTATTGCCGCTTTGATGAGAAGTAAGACTGCATGTTGTGCTTTCTGAGGAAGGCAGAGAATTGGCGGTGGGAAACGTTGGTTACGAGTACAGTATTAAATGTTTAAACAGAATAAAACAATCAAACCTTTGTTGTTACATATGTGTTAATTTGTGTTCATGAAGACCAATTCCCCATATAAACTACGTCTGCAAGCCGCGATCGATGTTCTGCGACTGTTTCTCAATAAACGTTTGTCTTCCTGCACTCACTCACGAACTGCCATTTTGTTTATATTCCTTCGTTTGTCACCCATTCCCCCAACACTCTGCGCGGTACAGTTTAATGTTTTAAGTCATATCAAACTTCTAAACGATTTTGCTTAGACTCCACTTTGGATAAGAAATATTAGGCGCTTGCTTGATGTAATGTTCTGATCACCTTCCATGAGAAGTAGAATAACTTCCGTTGTTTTTCATGCTGGGGTTTATAAGGCATTGATGAAATAATGCGGCGCACTTCTTCAAGGGTCACCCGACAGATGGTGAACTTTCAAGGTGATGGTCAACCTTCACCGGTCAACCATCAAGCTTACCAGGAAGTGGTGGAGCCGGTTCTAAAAGGTCTTGCGAAGTCAAGTACACAGAAACGTCAGCAACATTTCTGTCAACAGATGAGAAGAAAACATTTAATTCGTCAGTTACTGTCTTTGGATCTTTATTGTAAATTTATCTTTCTCGGTCTTTGGATGGCATCGCTCAATTGACCATCTTGTAGAGAGAACTAGGATTGTCCTTGTTTTGTTGGACCACTTGATGGGTGTAAACCCTTCCTGCATCGCTAAGGACTTGTTTGACAGCGTTGCGGGAGGTTTTGTATTTTTGAAATTTGAGGCGTCTGGCATTTTAAGAAAGTTGCGGTGAAGTATGTCTTCCTGCATTTCATAAGCTGCTTGATGTCATATCAGTGAGCAGGGATGGTTTCGAACATTGATGGTTCTTATGGGAGCATGCATGGTAATCCAACGTGGATCGTTAATTGAAGGTGTCAAATTTAACGTTCACACCCGCTGCTTCAATTATGATCATCAGATGGTCAGAATTGGGGCTAAATTTGAGGGTTAGTGCCTTCCCAGACACAAATCACTAAAACTGTTTGCTGAAGACAAGAGGTGCTCTAGTTTAGCAATGATTGAATCTGAAACCATGTTGATGATATGTCAAATGTAATGATTGGAGTATTTTGTGACATGGCCGAGAATTATGTTTTTCATAACTTACAACACAAAGATGTCAAGGCGAAGGGTCTATAGTTGACCGGATCATATTTGGCACCTTTTCTTGCAAACAGCGTTGGACCAATCAGGGGGCAGGTTAGCTGAGATATTAATAGCACTGTTGGAAAATAGAACTTAATCATGATAAAATGGATGGAGTCAGTTGAGGATTCCATCAGGACCGCAGTTTGCTTGATAACACCACTGGAGATCATTCGTATTTTAGATAAAAAACAGACAAAATATTCGGTTTAAAGAAGTCAAAGGACTCAGTACAACGGCGTTTAGAAGAGTTCATAATCTCGTTTAGAAACGTAATCCTAGCGTCGTGTTCTGAGCTGTGTGCTGATATATGAGCTATATTTCTGCTATAAAATTAATTCCCAGTCTTTTCAAGGTGTCTGAGTTGTTTGCCTGGCTGTGTGAGGCCAGTGGAGGACTCACACCGCTTTACACACCATACTGATATAAAATGGCACTCTGTTTTGTACAATCCAATATAATTACCGAACAATCAACAATGTAAGGTTTCGCAGAAAGGTATTTGGAAAAAATATATAGATATAAAACAAACAATGCAAGTGGTGGTTTCTATATTATAATAATAATAACTTTATTAGTTTTTCCACAAATTGCCTTTTAAAAACTAGTTCAATGACAAAATTTGAAAAATTTGGAAGTAAAAATCTACTAAGAACCAAATTATTAGAATGCAATATATTGCTAAAATTAAAATACTTCTAGAACGATTCTGGCAGATTCTTAGAAAAAAGGAATACCTTTAATTCTCTTTTAAGAATTTGCAAGCTAGTACTTGGAAGAGAGTTCCACATATCTGTTGCGCTGTCCTGAAGCGTACTTGTCAGCTGGAATATTAAGATTGTCTTTATATCTAGTGTTGCGGTTATGAATGCATGCACGTATCTTATATCTATCACAAAGATAACCAGGGGCTAACGCCTTAAATTAACGCACTTAAGTGCTAGAACTCCAAGTGTACTTCGGTAACTGCTCACAGCCATGACGAGCCATGACGACTCAATACTGGTGTTATATGATCAAATTTCGGTGTTCCCATAACGATTCTACCTGCAGGGACGTTAAGCCGTTTGTCTAGTCTCTCAATCAACCTGCAAAATTCTGAATTTTCTGCAGCTTTGAGAAAATCTTTCTTTGAACATTTGAAGGGTTGACTACACAGGAGAACAGTAATGTAACTTGCTGAAAACTAAAGCATTAGTAACTCTTTGTAGTGTCTTGGTATCAAATAGATGCTTTATCCTGTTGATCTGACACAAGTTACCAAAGCACGTGGATACAGTTTATTTAATATATTCAGAGAGCTGCTTACCAAATATTTTATAGCTTCAGCCGATAAATGAATTCAACTCGATATATTAAATCACACAAAATCGACGAATAATAGTTTTCAATTTTGAGGTTTTTCTGTCCGTGCGAAATATCTTTTGAAATATAGAAGTTGTTTGGTTTTGTTATTTATATAACCGGCATTGATCTCTTCCACAAATGGAGATGGGAATGAAAATGAAAATGCTTAATGACCCTTCCCCTTTACAAACAATTATAACTGGGAAAGTGGTATCTAAAACAATTACTGCTTAGAAAGCTTTCGACTAATACCGCTCTTCCTTTAGCTGTGTTTAATTTAAGACCTTTATCATACAAAGTGCTTTTTACCATTACAGTAACCCGAATTAAGGGCTATAATAGTGTTTATTCATTATTTTGATGAAAACGTTTTGCATTTTGATATAATTCAGATTGCCATTAGCGTAATAAAGTGTTTTAAACTCTTTTAAATGTCTTTTAATATTCGCATTTTAACCTGTGCAAAGGTTTGTTTGTTTCTAATCATAATATGCTAAACTCATGTCATTTCATTTACCAATACAACCTATCCCTCTTTCTTGAGGATTATTGGTTGGTGAACAGTTAAGTTGACAGACCACAACACCGGCATTAGCCTACTCCTATCGACAAGTATGTGGGTTCTTTTAAGTCCCCCGATAGAACGTTGAGAGACTAGACCAACGGCTTAACGTCCCTGTCCGCGGACGGTGCGGCGAAAGAAGGTCCCGAAATAATTCAGCTCTCGGCAAGGCCGGGGATTGAACCCGGGACCTTGGATTTGCAGTCACAGATCTAACCGACTGAGCCAACCACGCATGCGTAGCAGTTGTAACCGACTGAGCCAACCACGCACGCGTAGCAGTTGTAAATGTTTGTTGAAAGTACAATAAAGGTGAATTTTGTACATTCTTTTTCATATGTCCAAAACGTGGCAATATTATCGTATTGAAAGGATAAAAAATTAAAGCAGAATATGATCTAAATATTTGGAGATAAAACTAGGCTGTGAAGTCTGATCACGTGAACTATTTAGGACCAGTGCCGGAAATTTACAGCTCACTGGAGGTTAGTTGAACAATCTTTTAGAATGTAGCACAGAGCATGGATGAATCATAAAAGCTGATTGGCAAGTCACTCAATAGAGGGAGGTTTTACTGTGGATTTTCACAAGTACGTATTCACGCGCTCCCTTGAATTTTCCCGCGCAAACAGTCGTGATTGGCCAGTACAGTCGGTTGACAGAGCACTGAAATGGATTTCTTGCGCGCGAAACTTCGATCCAAGTTAAGGCCGCGCACACTTGAGGAAACGGCTGAATAATAAGTCTCGCAAGATAGGCAATTTTCTCACCGTGTGCGGCCGTTGTTACACTCATCAATTCATCCCTGTTATGCAATTCGAAAAAATATTGCCAAACTCGGGTATTCCATGTTAAATTTCACTTGAAAAATCATAACGAACCCATCGCTTTACGATTCCTGCGATATTATTTTTCTCGTAAAAAAAATTAATGTGGAATAAAGCCTCGTCAGGGAAATGAATTTTCCTTTATAATACTCTGTTTAAAGCATCATACATCTGACTACACGACTTAAAAGATGACCACTGCCTACCTGAGGAACTTGTGTAACAACTTGCGGCATAGATCCCAGTTTCTCCCCGGTGGAGATTTTCAGTTTACCAGCAAAATTTAACAAGTTGTTAAGGTTGCAGACAACAACACTTGAATTGTATGAACAGTAAAATGGTACCGAAATAGATCATGCTAAAGAAAATGTAAATTAGCTTATGTAATATGTTTTCCTGATTTGGAAAGTACTTAAACGGTACGAGAGAACAACAGATTTGCCACTATGAGCTACCAAGAGAGATGAAGGAGAATATATAGAAGATTATAAGTAATGGTAATAGGACTGAGTGAAGTCCAATTCGGTCTGTTATCATTACGAGTGATTAACAAAATCGGATGAGCGCGAAGCGCGAATCCAATTTGTTTAATCATAAGTAATAATAACAGAAGGAATTGGACGAACACAAAGTCCTATTACCAATTTATTATAATAATTACAATTTCTGGAAACTAAACTGAAAGACGAAATCTTTGCAAATAAAAACACATTTTACTAATTTCCATAACATTTGTAATGGTAATGGAATGCTGTCTGTTATCACTACTTGTTGCTGATTGGTCAGAAATCCTGAAGCCGGATTGTGATTGGTTTATTCAACTGTCCCGATAACAGGTAGCCGATACCAAGTAGCCGATAACAGAGTTTTGTTATCGCATAGTTTTCCAAGGCAGTTAGGGGAAAAAAGAGTTCAGAATGGGCCAATCAGATTTGAGGAAATTGTAATTATTATAATAAATGGTCGTTATTTCTCTTCGAGTGGTGAAAAAATATTTCTTAAGTAAAAGCAGCAAAAAAGAAACATTGTGTGTTTCCAAGCGGCCATGTAATATTTGACTTATTATAAGAACACCATTAAATATTAAACCATATCACTTATTATCATGTAGCCATGGCAACCGTGACCTTTTCACGTGTGAAGATAACATATTTTTTCAAGTGTCAGGATGTGACGTTTTTCGCGCGAAAGCTCACCTGGTATTTCATTGGTCTGCGTTCGTTTAGGACTATTCCGGAATATGAACACATTTTAGAATATTCCGGAATATTTTCATCACCATTTTCCAAGTAATCCACTGTCGAAATAGGTCCCAAACGAACAGCTCTTCCAAGTAATCCATGTATTCCTATTCCGGAATTGAATAGTCTAAAACGAACAACTCTTCCAAGTAATCCATGTATTCCTATTCCAGAATAGTCCCAAACGAACAACTCTTCCACGTAATCCATGTATTCCTATTCCAGAATAGTCCAAAACGAACAACTCTTTTAAGTAATCCATGTATTCCTATTCTGGAATAGTCCCAAACGTACAACTCTTCCAAGTAATCCATGTATTCCTATTCCGGAATAGTCCAAAACGATATGTAGAGATCGAAATAAAATAATTCCCAATTTAGTAAACTGTTTTCAAAATGGAAACATACTTGCTTCACTGTATTTTAGCTAGTAATCTTTGTTACTCCGCTATGTTCTTCACACATGTAAACCAGGCTATTCATTTGAAAAGTCCGATTGTATGAAAGTTATGTTCCTTATCTAAATTAATCCAAGGCTGGTGAGATGGTCGACAGTTCCCCGATGTCACTCTACTTCAACTCGATCTTCCTGGCCAAAAGCGTAATTCCTTCGGGTTTCAAATACGCTAGACCAAAAGAAGAATGCTCAAAGATTCCTTTAATGCAAGTCATTGCTAAATAACCTCGCGGAAATGCTTGAAATCGGCCGTTAAATTTCCAAAACCAGCCTCCTGGGCCCAGTTCCTCAAAAGCCGATTAACGCTAACGCTGGATTAGTACAGGAATTTCAAAAAAAGTATTGTGAAAAGAGTTTAGTTAATAAAAAACGTTCTAAAAGAAATTTATTAAACGTTAAATGGAAACCAAATTGAATAATACAAAAATTGTGAAATTCACATATTTCGAGCAGTGGATTATAGGATTTAATCCTGGATTTGTGTTTGAGGAACCGGCCCCGGTGTTTGAGGTAAGCCGTCCACCGAAAAACTGGACTGACGTCAACGAAGACGTTACCCCAAAAGAAAGCCCAAGAGTAAACATTGAAGCTGATTAGTCGAAAGTTAGGAAATTGAATCACCTCTTGTCGACCAATCAGCTTCGAGATCATGTTTACTTTTGGGCTTACTTTTGGGGTAACGTCTTTCTGTCCAGTTTTTCGGTACAGGGTTGCCGAACCGCTCCAACTCCAAGCATTGGTTTCCTTATTTACTGGAAAACATCCAAGCTCAAAGCCTCCCCAGAAACTTCTCTTCCTTTTCTGTGTTTTAGTTACTACAGCGCAAAGAGCCCTGGCACTCAAAGTACCGAAACATGTCACAGTCGTCATTCGAGAGTTGAGAAATGATAGGATTAACAAAGTGGTACTAACGTAAAACGTGGGGAAAAGGATATTGCTACAGTTCTTGTTGAATAGTGAGTTGATTTCAGGAGAAATGAAGCTGCTAAAGATAACAGTTTGTCTATAATACTTGGACCTGAAAAAAATTAAAATATTAGCCTTCGTAAGATACACAATTGTGGCACAAATGGTCTAATTAACCTAATACACAGGCTCAGAAGAGGTAAAGTAAAGTCACACTTGTTTACTGTCGGCAGTTCCGTCAGTTCCAAGGTACAAGTGCACCCTTTACTCTCCCCTCCCCCATACTCTGCTAGTGCACCGTCTAACTGAATAGAGAAGTCGAAACAGATGTTGGGGACTCCGAGGATAGAACTGTGGACCTCTCGCTCCGTGTTTTGTTAAGAATAATATTTAATTTCTGTCTTCTAAACCCGCATATAATGTACACTCTCTTATCAGGTTGAGAATATTTGAGACACCGTATTCGTAAGAATATGTGTAGGTAATAGCATGGTTTGTAGTGCTATTTGGCATAAATACCGCGGGTGATATTTCAAAGTTGGTCTACGTAATTTCACGAGCCGTTAGGCGAGAGATATTTGGAACAACTTTGAAATATCATGAGTGGTATTTACACCAAATACCACATACAAATCATGCTTCTATTTGTTTATACTAATACCTGAGAAATGTCTGCAACAGCATCTGTTTCTTTTGAGACTGTCACGGGAAATTAGTTCGTGAGAGCACGTCGTTTAATGGCGGGAAACTAACTGGCGAACGCACGTCACTTAATGGCGGGAAACTAGATGACCTAGATGGTGAGCGCACGTCACTTAATGGCGGAAAACTAGATGGCGAGCGCACACCGCTTGGCTTAATGGCGGGAAACTGTAATTTTCACACATGGGTATTTCAAAATTACGCTGAAATACAACTGCTCTCGACCAATCAGATTGCAGAAATTTCTCAGGTAATGGCATAAAACTCGTGAGCGACATTCTTTGCCGTTGTATAAGGGACACTTACCAACCATTCAGGCACCACATCCTAACTCTTGAGAAGTCGACATCGTGTGGATCTCTTGGTTGCAGGTGAAGATGATTGAAAACGTGCTGCAAGGTACAAACAACACTTCTATAGCTTCCTGCTGTATCTGTGTACATAATTGGTAGATCGATCAACAATTTTCCGCGCAACACCATATCGTGGAAAATCGATCCCCGTGTAACATGTCACCGGGAAACACTGGGTTTGGCAACATGTCGCAAGTTTTTGAATTGGTTTCAAAAACTCGCAACACAACACGACACTCGATGTCATGCGGAAAATCGTTGTTGCAAGTTGAACAGTGTCTTTAAAACTGATTTTTTTATATCAGTAATCGCTATAGTTGCTTGCCGGATCGTTGAAATCGTGTTCTGCAGTTGTTTTTTGGTTCGTGTTCAGCGAAACTTGGTTTCCACGATATGACTTTATGAAAACAAGCCTTAATACTACCTTGTTTGTGTCATGTAAGGGATTTGGAGTTACAAGTAGTTACACAGTTGAAAAATAAATTGACAAATTTTAAAACATTGTAATTTATTATTGGTAATAT
>JANSTR010155618.1:0-10462 GCA_025434805.1 Antipathozoanthus remengesaui
GTGTAACTATATATAACATGGAAAAAACCCACGACATTGAAAAAATTAAACCAAATGAATATCAACATAAGGTAAACGTGCTCCGGTGGGCCTCATACACAGCCTATATGGCCCTGCTACTTGAACATTCACACATTAATGGAAACAATTAACAAGACGCAAACAATTTTGGAATGGGATTTTTCTACTCAAAGAACTCTTGATAAAATTAATAATAATAGCTGAGCGAGCGATCAAACTCTACTGAATCGAAGAAAACACAGTTATGTTAGAATATATCATATATATATATCACATGTCCATACGGATCTTTTCTAGGAAAAAAAGACAGCCAATATTAATATTACTGAATATTCTTCAATCGACTGGACGCGCATTTTTCAATCGTGTTTGTTTTAGGTTTTAAGTTACATTATTTACAATTCCGAGTATGAAATCGCATTTACTGACGCACAAGCAGACATTTAAAAAATACCTGATATACGACAAGCGAGGTGATAGATTGTAAATTTGATGTTTTTATTGGCATACTTGACTATCTGTCTCTGCGCTATAAAGTGTGTTTCTCGTAGTCTGCATTATATTGCCGGCTATTACAAATATACTACGACCTTCTGTGTCGCCCTATGTAGATTAATCGTACATAATACAACAATTTAAAATTAAAATTAAAGTTATTATCAGTGACTTAAATACTGGGTACAGCCCCATCATGACAGATTACATGCTTGTATGTGGGAGTCTTGAATACTGTTTCAAAAATTGTGTAGTTTGTTTTGTATTCTAGAGACAAGAACTTTCTAAAACATCTCTTAGAACCATCTGGAACATTCAAGAACGCTTAGGAAAGCACACAAGAGCGGTTGAATTTGCTAGAACCTTCCATCGAACTTTCTAGAACTCTTGGTCACTGTATAAAAATTCTAGAACCTTCTAGAATGTTAAGTTGTTGTGTTATGTCATCTCTTAAAATAGTATCAGCATTGTGTATATTTTTCCGGCTAAGTATATAGAACTCTAAGAATACTCTAGACGTTTTTGCAAAAAAAAATAAAAGCCGAGAGATCGCGCCCACAGATATAGTATTGTTCGAGTATTACTTCAAGTATTGTTCGAGTGTTGAGAGCAGTATTGCTTGAGTATTGCTTGGAAAGCTAGTCAAATGGTGTTTAAAGTAAAGAGCTGTGGGCTTGCCACATAAACCTGCAAGCGTGCAGTTTATTTTTGTGTGGAATTAAACAAGACTATTAATGACACCGCGCGCCATGCAAGCTCGCGTAAAGTTTGTGAACAAGTAATCTATCTCTTATCGAAACATATAACACAAACCGGTCTTCTTATAGGACTCTTGACACACTAATTACGATGTCCTCAGCTATCAGGAAAATACTCGACCCAAAAAGTCAATTTGAAAATAATTTCTTACATTCAGAATTCAAACCGACTAATCGTTGGTTTTCAGAAATTTATTTAGGGAGAGACAAATGAGTATTTCGCAACTTGGTTTCGCTCGCGACAAGATGATTTTAAGTAAAGACATAAAAACAATAAAATTCAGTTCTTAGTTATTTAAAGTCTCTTTATTAATACTTGCATGATTTTATGATATTTCCGAGTGGTTTTTGAGTCAATTAGCGGAAAGTTTAAAATGTTATTTTGAACGATATTCGCAGTAAGTAAGTCAATACTTAAGGAGCAATGATATACACAACTCACAAGCAATACTATGAGTGTTGTATCGGATCTTATAGCTTTCCTTTTAAACTGATGGTTACAACTACATAGTTCATTACAACATTGTTAACGGCCTATTCAGTCGATGCGATTTTAACGAAATAATACACTGAAATATCGAGAAACACTGAAAATATATTTTCATGCGACAGTTGTAAAAATCTCTGAGAAAGCTCAGTTGTTGCATAAACAACAACTAGCTTGAGCAAGTAGGGACAAATTAAGGGAAACATACATATGATATCCAAAGAGCATGCCAAGCCATGCAAACTGACTGCTTGCTTAGATGAGCCAAGAGTGCACATTATCAACTTGCTAAGACAAATCTATGAATTAACAGCAGACAATATACATTAACACAATCGTTTCCTACCTCAGTTGTCGAAGCGTGGAAGCAGACACTCGAGCGAAGCCTCCGTAATCCATGTACAGAATCTGTACTTCATCCTGATTGCCAGTTGGTTGCATAACCTGTGCACGATACCAACCATCGTATGTATATGCAGGCGCCGCACAGTAACACCCAAGCGCTATGGGCTGGGGCAGGGGAGGGACATATGACGAGTTGCCCTGACTATAGTACTGTAACATATTCTGATGCAGCTCTTGCAGTTGGCCTTGGACAAAATCGTCAGTGTGTATCTGTACAAAGAAATGCCCGGCATCCAACACACTCGTGACAATCACGTTAAAAGTATCTAGCGTGGGAAGCACGGTATGAACCAACTGTGGCGTTGTATGAGCTAGTTGTTGGCTTCCATTTTGGGGTTTAGGGAGGTTCAGCCTTGTCAGCGGTACACAGGGGAACTTCTCGTGAATAGCTTCCAGCGCCACTTCAATTTGCTGTGGCGTCCCTGTAATTGAGATGATTCTGTGTGTGGCAACTTCTCCTGGGGACTGAGGAATAAGCCGAATTTTGGCGCCCGAACTTTCAGAAATAACTCGTACGTTTTTTCCCTTGCGGCCGATAAGCCTTCCACAAAGAATCTGTGGAAATTCGATTTCCCACACATCTCTCTCCGTATTTTTCGCGTTTCGAGTTTTTCCATTGCCATTCAAAGGCGGTGAGCCGCCGTTACTTCTGGCTTCAGTAAACGCTAGTAATGTACTGCTATCTACAGACCCTTCGCTTGTAGTCTCCTCGGCAACAGATGAATCGTTCCTTTCGAGCGATGAAGAAGTTTTGATATCAACACCTGAATCTTTCCCTGGGCTGTCTGCTCGGTTGAACTCGGTCCCCATCTCCTCTAATTCTCTTGACTCTTCGTTTTCTCCTTTCTCTTCTCCCACGCTTTCCCTCAATGTATTTCTCTTTTCTTCTCCTGTGCCCACTCGGTCTGATCCTGTCGCTACTTCCACCGTGTCACGTTTAGTCTTGTCATCACTATCAACTTCTTCAGCCATTAGATTGTCGATGGTTCCGTCATAATTTTCTGCTTGGGAGTTTGAAGCACCTTTTTTCTTCCTTTTAAACCACAGAATCGTTACAATAAAAGCCAGGGCTGTAGGAAGAGCAAAGAGCACCACCACTCTGGGCCCCAGAGGCATCTCAACCTTGGAGAAAGAAAGAAAAAATTCAATGTCCGCACCTTTGTAACTATAGATTATGCCAAATGATTGCGCAGAGATTCTGCGCAGGTGAAGATCTTGTATAAATATATTGGAAAATCATTCTAGATAATTAAGAATATGTTTCGATGGTGTTTAAATAACCATTATTTGGTATAAAATATTTGCTAAAATATAACATAAAATACAATCTAAATCAGTATTGGTATGGAATAAACTAAAACATGAAGAATTGAAAGAGAAACCGTATTTACTGCGTAGCAATTATTAATGTATGCTTCTTTTTGGCATGGAAAAAAATATTTTATTTTCGCCCCCGATTACTAACCGAATATGGACACAAACTGCACAGAGGCAAACATTCAAGGCAATTGGAAAACGTACAAAACAGTTTTGATCAAAATCTGCGGAATACTTGGTCTTTAAATTAATCGTCATTTTATCTCACATAATGCAGCTAAACGGTTGCTTCCTAGTAGTCTGACAATATCGAAGCACAACGACTCTCCCTGGGTACTGCGTTGATAAACATACACCGTTTGAAACTATACTGGCAAATACCAAAAACTGGCGATATCGATAGAAAATGATTCCAGCTGATTCTTTTCCAGCCCGATTGGAAGTCTAGAAAGCATCTACCATGCATACGAGATTGAACAAATAGTGCAGTGTATAAAGCTTGCAATGTAACTTGTTGTTTTGCAAGTCAGTATTATCTATATCCGGTTCGTGAACTATAGATAGTTGCAGTGCAGACAGCGGGAGAGATCAAAAGTTCGTTTGCCTGATATTTATAGCAGCGAGTTGATATTTAAAGCCGACCGTTTGTTTTCGACTGAATCAATGAGTAGTGAACGAGTTTTGAACACGGAAGCTAGCAGTCGAGATGTTTGAAGCGGGGTGTTGTCGTGAGTCAGAGAGAGTTCAAACGAGTGTGATCCCTGCAAACTCAATCACGCAAGCTTTTTTAACCAAATGTAAGTTAACTATAAATGCATAACTGAAAGATAAAACTGAAGAACAATAAAAAAACAACCTCTAGCTCTGGTATGAATTGGAAAGCTTCTTTCAATGGCCTCCATCTTGCCCACAAATTATCATTTCTAAAAGTTGCATGTCAAAATGATTTGTATTTGGGCTATACTGACTTACACCACCATAATCTATCAAAGCGTAGATGATTTCTGGTGTAAAGGTCTTCGTTACAACTGGTTGATAAAATGAAACAAATCTGTTAACCTAAAACTATGAAGTCGATTTTGTGACACAGTAAGATTCATATATATATTAGGCTAGAACAACCGAATATTTCAGCCGAATTAAAAATTTCGATTCAAATTGGCCGAACAAATTTCCTAACCGTTCTTCACAGCAACGAGTCATCAAAGTCTAAGGTCACTAACTGGTTACACTGGCTACAACTTAGGAAATCAGTATTTAACACTAAAACCTTGGGTGCTGAATCATTGAGGTGAACAAGAGTCTTTGGATTTTGCAAGCTGCACGCCGTGGCATCCGGCAAGAGCAAATCCGTGTGCGAAGCAAAACAACTGAGAGAACGCTTGAGACTGGATACATCTACTCGTCTTTGCTTACACCTCGCCGTTATTGAAAAATTACAACCTGAAATATTAACCCTCTTACTGATAAGGTTAAATAACAAAAACGGAGAAATGAAAAAAAATGCATACGAACGATGAAGCAGGAACGACCGAAATTAAACACGTTCCCAGTCATAAACGGAATGGCTGACCTGGTTAGGATATAGACACGCAGCCGCCGATACGATTTTCATCAGCCTTCATAACGCGGGTAGCAATTTGAAGCGTTTTATTTTCCTCCCTTATTTTCTGTTTATGTCGCCGGCGTTCCAGCAAAGATATGCTATATGAACACAAACCAGGAAGCCAAACTGTGTGCGCCAGTCAACAGCAATGGTACACTTTTGCAAGCAAAACCTGTGCTGCTTGTTCCAAAAGTGATGCAGTTTGTAAGCAAACCTCGAGTTATTCCAAAAGGAACTGGTTTTGTGCGCAAACCTCCAGCGGGTTATTCCACAAGGAACAGTTTGTAACTGAGCAAACTTCAAGCTAGTTATTCTAAAATGAACAGTTTTAAAAGACCACGAGCTGGTTATTCCAAAAAGAACGGTTTTGTAAGTAAGCCTCGAGCTGGTTATTCCAAAAGGAACAGTTTTAAAGACGACGAGCTGGTTATTCCAAAAGGAACGGTTTTGTAAGTAAACCTCGAGCTGGTTATTCCAAAAAGAACAGTTTGCGGTAAAGCCAACTTCGCGCTGGTTATTCCAAAAGGAACAGTTTGTAAAGTATACCTCGAGCTCGCTTCCGAAAGAAACGGTTTTGTATACGCAACCCTCGAGTTACTGTTATTACAGAATGAACGGTTTTGTAAAGCAAAAATTCCAAAAAGAACAGTTTTAAAGACTACGAGCTGGTTATTCCAAAAGGAACGGTTTTGTAAGTAAATCTCGAGCCGGTTCATTCCAAAAGGAACCGAATTTGTAAGGCCAACTTCGAGCTGGTTATTGCAGAAGGAACAGTTTGTAAAGTATAAGTCGAGCCCGCTTCCGAAAGGAACGGTTTTGTACGCAACCCTCGAGTTGATTATTCCAGAAGGAACAGTTTGTAAAGCCAACTTTCAAGGTGATTATTTCAAAAAAGAACAGTTTAAAGATGTCGAGCTGGTTATTCCAAAAGGAACGGTTTGTAAACTAAACCTCGAGCTGGTTATTCCCGAAAAAGAACAGATTGTAAAACAAACTTCGAGCTGGTTATTGCAGAAGGAATAGTTTGTAAATTATACCTCGAGCTGGTTATTAAAAACAGTTTGTAAAGACCTCGAGCTGGTTATTCCAAAAAGAACAGTTTATAAAACAAACATAGAGCTGGTTTTTCCAGAAGGAACAGTTTGTAAAACAAACTTAGAGCTAGTTATTCCAAACGGAACAGTTTGTAACGCAAACTTAAAGCCGCTGGATATTCCAAAAAGAACAGCTTTGTAAAAACCTCAAGCTGGTTATTCTAAAAGCTACGAACTCAAGCTGATTATTCGAAAGAAATGTTGTTTTTAAAGCAAACCTCAAACTAGTTTAAGCTAGTTATTTCAAAAGGGAAGATTTTGTACTCAAAACCTCGAGCTTGTTATTCGAAAAGAAACGGTCTTCAGTAGCAAACCTCGAGCAAATTATTCCAAAAACAACGGTTTGGTATAGAAAATTTCGAAACTCATTATTTCAAAGGAATGTTGTTTCTAAAGCAAACCTCGAGTTGGTTATTCCAAAAGCAACGGTTTTGTAAAAAAATCTTGAGCTGGTTATTCGAAAAGAAACGGTTTCATGCGCAAACCTCGAGATATGACTATTCCAAAAGAAATGTTGTTTTTAAAGCAAACGACGAACTGGTTATTCTAAAAGGAACGGTGTTTGTAAGGGAAACCTAAAGCTGGTTATTCTCAAAGCAAAGGTTTTGTAAGAAAAATCTCGAGCTGGTTATTCGAAAAGGAGTGTTGTTTTATTAAGTAAACCACAAATTGGTTATTCCAAAAGGAGCAGTTTGTAAAGCAGACCTCGTGCTGGTTATTCTAAAAGCAACGGTGTTCTTTAAAGCAAACCTCGAACTGATTATTTAAAAAGCAAGTTGTTTTAAAGCAAACCTTAAACTGGTTATCCCAAGAGGAGCAGTTTTGTACGCAAACTTGGAGTTGGTTATTCCAAAAAAAAGCCGTTGCGGCAACGGTTTTGAGCAGAAAACCTTGAGCTGGTTATTTGAAAAGAAACGGCTTCGTGCGCAAATCTGGAGATGGCTATTCCACAAGAAATATTTTGTTTTTGAAAGCAAACCTCAAACTGCTTATTTTAAAAGGGACGATTTTGTAAAGCAAACCTCGAGTTGGTTACTCCAAAAGAAACGATTATATGAACAAACCTCGAGATGGTTTTCGAAAAAGGTTTCGTGCGCAAACTTTGAGATCAGGGTTATTCCAAAAGGATCGGTTTTGTACGCAATCCTTGAAGATCGTTATTCCAGAAGAAACGGTCTTATACGCAATCCTAGAAATAGTTATTCTAAAAGGACCGGTTTTGTACGCAAAGCTCGAGTTGGTTATTTCGAAACAAAAAGGTCTTGCGCGCAAACCTCGAGATATGACTATTCCAAAATAAATGTTGCTTCTATACAGCAAACCTCAAACTGGTTCTTCCAAAAAGAACGATTTTTTAAGCAGGAATGTGGGCAATTGCGTTGATTGAGTGAATTTTAAAATGTTATTTTATGTGTTTGTTCTAATTTTCTGTGTTTGTTCATAGCTTTTCTGCTACAAAGTATCTTATAAACTGACAGAATCCATTGTTCTGTTTTCAATGTGGTATCTTAGAGCTTTTAAAATTGAAATTGTATGTTATGTTATGCCATTTCTATTTTCTGTTCCTTGCTATAGATAGCAGTTTCAACGTTTGCTAAATTTCCGTTTCGAAATCTTCATATAAGGAAAATCACATATTCACAAATCTGCCAAGTTCGCGCAATAACTACATCCTGTTTTGTTAAAATATTAAAAGAAAACTTAAAACGGCAAGGATTTCTGGCGAAAATAAGTTGGTATTTCTAAAAATGGGAAGAATTGTCTCCTAAATATCACGTCTCACTCGCTGCTGCAGTATTAGAAAAACAAAAAAAACCAAACAAACACATCAAATCGGAGAATCTAGTTCACAACACGATAATTAACTTTATCCAAAACAAAAGGAAACGGAGAACAATTACTGAAAAAAAATTAAGCTGCTTGAATACCTCAAATATGTTCAAAAACACCTTCTGCCTAATAAAGTTCTTCTTTTTTAAGAAACATTAATTTTTTCATTTTGAGTTCTAAAAACTGGAAAAACGGCTCACTTCAAAGTTATTTTCAGAAAGAATTGACGAGTTCGGAAACCTCTCATTAATCTTCATCCGAAACACGATCCGAAGCGCTTGAAAAACAACACGTATACGAAACGGTTATTTGGATAAAATTATTCAAGAATTGTTACTGAAGGTGCAGTGTACAGTACCACCTCACAACCTCAGCAGGTCAATTTCAACTTGTGACAGTCGTCTAAATCTGTATTCACTTGATCTGCGAAGGGCAAAAGCATTGGTTTTTTTATGAACCCTACGGCTATATCTGAATTGCGAGGAGCATGCATGCATACAGGAAGTTGCAAGGAATTGCATAGTATCGCCAATACAGTAACAAAATTAAACGTTACACAGTGTGTATATTCGACAAAATGAACGAACAAAACTGTCAAAATTTAGAGAAGTATATTGATAAGTGATGCATCCAGTAAAATGAAAAACTATAGTTGCTTCAGTGTAAAACAATCTAACACCGACATCAATACTGCAAAGATTTCATTTGTCGGAATTAAACGAAAAATATTTCACTGTACAAGTACTACATCATTTTCCCCGAATTTGTGCACAGAAATGTGCATGTATTCTACAGAGCAACTTTTCTCGTTAAATTATTGAGCCAAATCTATCTAAAAACACATACACAATGCAAAATCAACGTCTTTAGATGTTACGGAAAAACTCGAACAAGCAAATTGTTAGTAATGATAAATTTTTGCACCATCTGCATAAAAAAATGACCAAGCCATCAAACGAATGTTTCAACAAAAATTGCGATTAAGGGACAAATGAAACATTTCTCTCTTCGAGCATTCACAAAATTTGGTGGATTTACTTATCCGGCTGACCGGTTTTAAATCGGATCCTACAAGAAATATCACTATCACTCTTTTCTACAAGAACGCCTATTCTTGATGATTTCATTTCAAATGTTCTTTTTCAGTTAAAACCTATGCGCTGGAGGTCAGGTCAAAACACAAAGTCAGTCACTTGTTTGACCGAAGGCAAACTTGAAATATGTAATTTTACAATAGAGGTTTCGGCTCACGACCAACTAGAGTCTTCCAATCACTGTATAGACGAGTATATTCACAGAAGGAAACTTGTGTTTGCACACTTAGTGTCGGCCAGTTGCGTGGCCAGTTGTGTCAGTCAGCTCTTCGCTATTTTGACTGAAAACTGAAAAGGTGCCTTGCAGAGACTATATCAGCGGTATACAGCTCAGTACCAGATTTTGTTAAACGTGAGTTAGCAGAAAACCCCTTTACTTATTTAAGACAGAGTAGAGTACCTTCTTCCCACATGCAGCCAGACGGACTGTTTACAATACAGCCCTGTCAAAATCTATACAAAAATTTCTATCTGTGTCCGTAAGCATAAACTGCTTACAATAGCCGAGTTAGCATATGAGACCTGCAGGATATGGAGAACTTGCATGAACAGTACTTTACAGTTCAGTATTGATCCTTATATCCCAATATTCAAAATAAAGTTTCCTATTTCAATACTCGAACGAAAACAGTAATTCGTTATACCCTGAGCTGGCTACGCAACTTCAAACGAGAATAAGTTACCCGAATGAGAACAGCAAGAACAGCAAGATTAATAACAATCCAGATAGCACTCGTGTTCGGTAGCCAATACGGTCGGGCATTCTCATAATCAACTTGTAGCAAATCGTTTACCAAAGACGACAACATTTTGCAAATTTAATTGCTTCTTCCCTGGCCTCTGTTGGCCAAAACTTCCGCCGTCGACAAAATTAAGGAACTGCAGTGCAAGTGAATGTAAATATGATCACAAGCCAGAATCGGTTTTTAAACAACTCCAAGAATTCACGCCGAATCGGAACAATTCCTTTTTTTAAACTGTGGAATGCAAACACAGCCGAGATACCGCCTGCTCTATACCCACAAACAAAAACCCTGGGGTTGGAAAAATTCAGTCCTAGTCGAGTTATCAGAAACAGCCTTCCTGTTGTTACTAACAACAACCATAATTATCAATGGCTCGTTCGTTACCAGAACGTTGCCACGTGTTTGGGACACAGTCGAAGTCACACCTATTCCAAAGGAAGGTACTGCGAGCAGCCAAATAACAACAGACCTGCTATCTTCAACATTAACTCCAATTATAAATCCCTTAAGAGAGGGAGTAACCATTAAGGTTTGGCCGCTCAGCACTGGTGAATAAACAGATGTAGTAGTTTATGGTTAACGTTACAGTGCTGTACAAATACCCCAATT
>JANSTR010155629.1:0-10462 GCA_025434805.1 Antipathozoanthus remengesaui
TATTTCAATAGCCACCCGAAATACTATTCACAATTTGATAATCGTAACACTTTCACGAGGTTAAATATCCTCCTTGGGTTTCCCTCTTCAGTATAATCTTTCAAACTCAAAAACACTTCCTTCTTCGTTGTTTAGCAAAAACAATTGGCGACGTCTCCCACTCCTGAGAAGGACTGAGAAATTAATAACCTGTCCCGCAGTATTTGTAGCCGCAATTTTACAGTTAAATTTTACTCTTTTGCTTTTAAAACATCCTTTGCCTTTGCGCTGGGTTTGGTTTTCACGTGGAACGGAAGCAACGGAAGCAGAATAGGAGACGGAGTTCCGTTTTCTTCCCAAAGAAAAAGGAAATCTTTCGTTTCTTTCATATCCGCTCCCGTCAAGCTTGCGCTTACATCAACCTGTTCCGCTTCCCTTTGTACTTCCGTTCGTTACGTCGCTCGTGAAACCAAGGCTTTACAGTGCTTATCACTACACACCTTCATATGCCCTGTCGTTCAGTCCGATCCACATTCTAGAACCGTTGGCCACGGGACGCATAGAGTTCACAAATTTATTCTCTGCGGAATTTGATATTGAGGGCAGGTCTGCATTCTGGTCAACACACGTGGCTCTAGCTTTTGACCAAGTCATACCATTATTGAAGAATTTGTAGCAGCTCCCATTAAACTCCTTCCAACTTGTTGTGCAATTTGATACTGAGGGAAAAGATAGATATAAGTTTTTGTGCATATATAGTGGGAACCGTGGAACAAAACTAAAACCTTCACTTATCAATTATTGATCGACTTGGTAGTACTCAAGTGCAAAAGTGGCAGAAAACAGAAAACACCTATATCGGACTTTAGTCCTATATTTGTCTAAAGTATGCTTCTGTCGGGAGAGATTATTCGAAGTGGATAATTTAGCACTTTCTCTTACAAAACGATCGAACTCTGTTCTTAGATAAATCATTTCACTTTTGAGGCTATAGGTAGTAAGGTGCGCATGATCCTGACGGCTCTCGGCAACTTAGCAAGACCAGGCATTGACAATACCATTCACCAGTTTTTTTGCAATCATTGTAAAAGAAAAAGCAATTAAACTTTACATAATTTAGCGGCTGGGCAACTGAAACAACTGCAGAAGCTATAGTCCTTTTAAAAATCACACGGCAGCCAGGTTAAAGCCAGCAAAGTGAAGTACTAAAACATTGATGCAGGATACACTCCAGTATACACAAATTGTACAAAACTCTACCTTTGTCTCATCTGGAAGTTGAATACATCACATCAACATCAAGGCTGATAGATTTAACATTGTTCAAATTTTGGTATCAGTGTGCACTATTCTGATCACGAATCAATTAAAGTATCTTTAAATTCCATCTAACTGTCTATTTAAATAGTTATTAATATGCATAGAGAAATTACTGCATTCTTATTGGCTAAGAGCTCCTCTGTTAATCCCAAACAGTGAAAATTACAAAACACACTGCAAATAACATGCAACATGGCGGCCAGGTTAGTTGAGTGCAAAGAAAAACTAATTCAAAGTTTGAAAGGCAAAGCACCCACAGAGAACACGTCAATAAGTACAGACAACTGGTTGAAAGTATGGAAAATCTTGGGCAAAATCAGTCAGGACATGATGACAACACAGAAATCTGCAAACCTGAAAAGCTGAACGCAGTACGCGAGGATTTTTACGCGAAGTTTCGTACAAAAGACGAAACAGAGTAAGAGCCTGACAGTCTCCTGTCTGTACAGGCTGGAATTGACAGGCACTTGAAGAGCAGTGACTAAAAATTCTCAATATAAATAAAAACCATGGAGTTCACCGAAGGCTCATTGAGGAGCAAAGCTCAGCTTTTATAGAAGCTGCGACAACATAGAAAGGAAAAAGATCGAAATGGGCCATAGCCCTCGATGGAAACAAAGCAGAAACGCTCTTGGAAGCAGGGATTCTTGGCATCAGCACCCGCATCAGCAGTCCACAAATCTTCTCAATATTTTGGATTCCGAGGAAACCATGACTCGACAAGATGGATGAAACCAAACAGCGTGTGTACACGAACACTGTTATCGCGGCTAAAACCAACCACAGTAAAATCCAAACCCATGTTAGTAAACAAAATTCATTCCAATGTATTTCAACAGATGAACGGTATGATAGAACAAAACATGCAATCGTTTGTTTTCAATAATTGTCAAGTTACATTCAACATGGCCGGTAGCTCGGTTGGCTCTGCCACTAAAAGAGGTGGACTTTAACAAACACTGGCTGTGATCTTTGTTGAGGTGCAAACTGTACTTTTGCTTTCTCCTGCTGTGAAATATTTCCTCGTGCTGATTAATCCCGAATATCAACCCAAACCATTCGATTACCAATACTAATTGACTACATTCAGCACTTACAGATAGAGTATCAATATATAAAGAAATTAGGCAAACTGGTGTTCCATGTCAAATAATCAGTTTAAATAATTTTTCTACAACATTGTGTCAGTTGAAGTTAATTGGACTAGAATTGGTTTGGCATAAATAACTACTGCATAAAATGTAATCTCGCAAATTGCCATCCTGAGATTAATTATGATAATACGAAATTGGGGCTTTATACTCGATCCCTTTGGGCTATCTTCACCCACAAAGGTCCCTCCTGCCCTTGGCAGTTTCTCCAAATTAGCAATCAGGTAAATATTTAAAGCTCGATGCAAGTTTTGTAAAAGTAAAATAATGTTAATTTAATTTCGTATTCCTTTTGCAGAGTTATACCATGTGTCATACAAGATGAAACTTAACAAGCTCATTACAGGCCAGTATCCAGCACAAGTTCAACATACTGTCCTGTAACACAGTTGTGAAAAGAGCTGTAAACATGAAAATGACCACACGCTGCTATTGGATATAGCTTTGCTTTGGATCACAATTTTTGTTGCCTGTTAACTTGAACAGCTGCTTTCAAACTGGAACCAAAATACAATATGACAAGACAACTAGGGCCGCTACACGTGTTCCTCACAGAAGCCTGGCCAACTACTAGTGACATGCTATTTGCCATAACAAGCTCTGTGCTTTTACTGTGCACCGACGAAATGCAGTTAGTAATTAAAAGAATTTAAGTTTATGGCATGCTATACACAAGGCATTCCAAATGCTATTCTTGAGCGTGTGCATAACCAGCTGCTACAAGACAAGAACACTAAATATTCATTGCAGGAGCCTTGGTGACTCACTGCCATACCATGATACAACAAAATGCAAATGTGACATGATAACTAATGAGCTTTTGATTATGAGGATATTAACTGGCACAGACATTCACGATATTCGCTTCTGAAGAAGAGGCGTAGAAATATGGAGTTTAAAAGTATACACTTGATGATTGCTAATTCAAGCTTTGTAAACTAACCTTGCAGTAATTACATGTCATTTTGAATATCCATCCAGTCAGTAGTTTGGTGAAATTATTGTGTGAATGATTAAAAGTAAGAATTGATTACCCTGGGCTGAACATTAGGAAGCAAAACAAACTGTAAGGCACCTATCAACCCCTCACAGCATGTGTATGGCATTTTGCTAGAGGGGAAAGGTCAGAATGAATCTGACCATCTGGTGGGTAGTATCAATGAAAAAACAAATGGCTAAAAATGAAATTACTGTTAGTCGCAGTTAATAATTTATATGCTGCATAATATAATTCATAGTACAGTACATATAAGCAGTGTTTTGTGTTTATCCCAGGATATATATATATTTTTCTTTTTTAAATGGGAAAGGTTTAGGCAAGATTTGCAGAGGTGTTGTGCTCATCAAAATTGCTTCGACTATAGGCTACCAGTAGCCTCTTGTTTATAAGTAATAAACGTTGCAACATTATAATATACACGTCGCTTCGAGTAATTTATGTGTGTTATTACTCAAAATGAATGATATCTAAATTTATTACCACTGAACATTATTATCAGGACAAAAGGTAAACATATGTTTAGTTCTGTGCCCATTGTATCTTGTTTCAAGATCGAGCTACTTGTCCTTGTCGAGTTTAATGTTTACCGATTTTAAAAAAATTATGTTCACGTTGATCTTGGCCCAGTCTATATTACTTAACATTGGGAAATATAATATCAATTAAAATTTCCTTATAAACTAACGACAAACCCATTACAGACTAGCAAAGGACATAGACGGTTACACACTAGTATAATACCGCCCGTCGGAGTCGATCCTTACACTGGTGACCTACCCTGCCGTATCTTGATCTCGGTCTCTGTGAAAAACTCCGTTGGTTTCTTGTTTTTCCAATGTAAAGATTGACAGGTATTAAACCACCATCCTGCCTTGTGGTATTCTGCGCAGTTTCTCTGATCAGAGTTATCGTTATCTCTATCTATTGTAGAAAACGGCATACCACTGTTCTCAGTTTGACTGTCGCCTGCATTACCAGAATAATCTTCCAGAAACATCTTATAGTTTGTCTCTTCTGACATGACAAAGAAATAGCCATATCTAGCAAAGTACGTATGCCCGTTTGAGTCTTTTATATCGATTTTAATTTCACTGCCTTGTTTTGTAATCTCATGGATTATATCGTTGCCCAGCCAAAAGGTTCCATTCAGGTCCCCAAATCCTATTTTGTACTCTTTCCAGATTCGATTGAAACTAAAAGTCAGTGTAAGCTTGCGCTGAATTATGGTCCATCCGCCACCATCGCTTTCCATGTCGCAGTATACAGCTATACTGGCGCTCAACCCGGGGCTGATTGTGTACACACCACTCGTGTTGAATCCGTGTTGGAACAAGTCGGCACAACTTTGCCTTCCTGTAAAGTTAAAATTTGGTAGAAATGATTTTAATCCGGGGTGGGATACTCCGCACAATTTGCTATTTAACAATTTGACCTCAAGGACGAATGGACGTAGTCCATGAGGCCGAGAGGTCTATTTGCTTCAGTAGAAACCTGCATTGGTCTATCTACTAAAATATGTGAACAATTAGAACCATGGATTGCTTATTAGTGGCTGTCTCAAGTAGCGGTCAATGGCTCCCTGAATCGAGTGGAAAGAGGAAACTTTAAACTCTTTTTGTCATGAAGCGGCATAAAATATTTGCAGACATTCATTAAGGTCTTCTTTTGACATATCTTCTATCAGAGTTTTAAACTGCGGCTGGCTTTTAAATCATTTTGGTGATAAAAAAGGCCTTTCAAAATGAACGTATAAAGAAACGAATTGAAGCAATTTTTGTTTTGATTCGCGGATGAACAAACTAAAACTAAAAATTTTGCTTTTCTTTGTTATTAACGCATTCTTACCATTAAATATCTTCACTCCACATTCTGTTGCTCTCTCTGTTTTCTCTGGGACAGAAATGTCAAGTAGGCTGTCAATTAAATCATTTGAACCACAGCAAATCTGGTTCAGCGACTTGATCCGCCACATAACTGTTTTGGTTCGCTGCCATGGTCTATTACATTTAGACCATAGTAGAGTAGCCAATCAGAACGCGCGATTTCGTGATAGACCATTGTACGTTTCTGCTAAACCCGGGTATGTGTGGCCATTTAGGGTATGGTTTTCGTGCCGATTAGGTGTAAAATAAGGTTTAGAATGACCATTTTGGGTCTGTAATATAGCCAGGGTTTAACGGATTGGGATGCACACACCTACCCAGAATTGGGGTGAGTACCCCCCCCCCCCCACCTGCCCCCAACACCGGGGATTTTATATGTACCAACACTGTCACTAAAAATAAAAACTATGGAACATGCTCTTAAGTTTTGTCCAGAAAAGTAGAACCAAATTTCTGTAAATTTCTGCCGTAACATTTTGAATTATGAACGCAACAAGATAACATGGTAACCACGTCCTACTTTGCGGAACTAAGAATCAACATCTTTGGAAACCAATTAACAACAACAACATCTCAGTCAATTTAGCGCTTACATGTCAAATATTTTCCATGTTAAATTTCAATCCAAACGGACGAATATTACGAAATTTGCCAGGGTGCAAATAACTCCCCCACCCCTTAGCCTCTATGTTAATGGTTTTAGCTCATACGTTTGGAATAAATGTTATGCACATTTCTCACTCATGTAGTTTTTTAATTTCATTCATTTTATATTTTTCTGATATTTTGTTTCAGGAAATATTTAAAGAAGTGAATGGTGCAAACCAACATTATTCATTTTGCGAATATAAATAGATTATTCCTAGCTTCATGATAACTTGACTGGACTGACCTTAACTGGCTGACAGTGAAATCTGAACATTAATAAGATATTCATTCGCTGTTGATCTTGTTTTACTTTATCATTATTCATTTTTTGTAGAAACTGACAACATACCTGTAACTTCGATGCAGGGACACAACCGTCGAAAATCTGGATTACCTCCTTCACCGCAGCTGATTATGTTCGGTATGTGTTTAAAACCTATGCACCTTCCCGACCACCCACTATTCCCGACGGCCAATGCGGGAGAATAAGCAAGCTTGTGTGTATCCGTGCCTGAGGATGTTGTACAGGCGACGCCCAATGATTGGAATATTGGCAGCGCATTCACCGGGTACATGTGACCGCTGGACGCGCATATGAGGTCACGTGATTGGCACACGATGTCACAGCTCTGAGCAGGCAAGCCTAACACGTATTTTACTTCTGAATAAGAATAAGGATACTGTTAGTGCCTGGTTATAGGATCCTTTGCATTGTTTTTGGTGTTCTAGATAAATCTAAAATGTGATATAAAAACTACTCCTATGGAATTTTCTTGGATTTACGCGAGATATTCGACATGCACTGTAGATCACAAATAGTATTTGCCTCGTAAGTATTCAAAGATTTGGTACCAACAAGGGAACCCTTCCTAGGAACAATTCTTCGTCCACCCAATTACCGTCCTATATCACTACAGTTTTTGTTTTTAACAAAATTAACGCTTAAATAATTTTCTAGAGAAAAATGAGTTATTGTTCTATCTTTTCACGTTAATTGGATCACGTCATCATTTATATTTCATGCGAACTTAACTATTATACAAATTAGAGTTTGAAAATGAAAACTGTACTTTTTTGACAAACTTTGTTGTCAATTCCTCTTTTCCACTCTATTCTTAATTATAATCTTATTTCAGGCTGTAAATACATGTTTTTCTAATAATTTAAAGAAAAGTTGCTGACGTTTTGATGAAATTTTTTTTTTTTAAATTCCAAGATGGCGGCCAAAATGGCGAATACGTTGTGAAATGGCTGCTGCCATAGCAACAGTTCCTAATTGAGTAGCTGGTACATCTACAGAAACCGGTCACGTATTTTGGTCCCCAAAATAATTAAAAAATATTTGAATTAGTAAATAAGCAATATTTTTTAGAACATTTACATTTAATGTAATGAAATAAAATGTTTGCTGTTTTAACTTTGATCTGGTTTCAAGTTCAACTTTTTAAATTTACGCTATCGTTCATTATACGATTATTCAGAAGATTTTAATCCCTTCATTATCAAACAGTTTAATAATCGCCAGCCAGTGCACGATATATATCATAAAATATTTACTCCTGAACAAACTGGTGGTCGCGTCATGTCATATTCACTGTCAAAAGACTAGAGGTTTCCATGCAGTCCAGCTACTTTCGCTCCGCCGTTGTTCATCTACACTTTCCACTTAATTACTATTCTCTTTATAACTTCGCACTTACCCATGTCTATGGGACATCTTTATCATGGCAAATAATATTATATAAAAACATATTTGGTATTATTTTAAAAAATAAAATATTTGGTCTCTTTTGACGAGCGACTAGCATTCGGAAACGGGAAAGTTACATTTACGTACAGTATACTGATTTCAGTTGTCGATAACACACATTTGTCTTCGTATTGGCGGACAGCAGAAAAAAGAACAAGACCGAAATGATAATAGGTTTATTCAAGTCAGCTCTAACTTGAAGCTTATTAATCATGTATGCTAGTTTTCATGAACAGGGTTTTTTGCTCAAGTATTACTTCCATGCATCTATTCATCCCACTGAACTCCGTTTAAATGGATACTGTATTTGTTCAAAATATAACTATTACTAAAGGAATTTGTGACTCTCCATAACACAATCATTTGAACAAAAGAAATATTGAAATACCATTAATATAGGACACAGTTGTTTGAACATTTTCGGAAGACTTACCTGAAGTTTTGGCCACACAAATTGTAATGGATGGAATCATCAAGAATATCAGTTGCATCTGTAGTATAAGGTAGCATCAAAATATAATAAGATCTTATTGGTCGCTTGACCACCATATATAATCCTACTTTATAATAGCTGTTCTCACTTTCTGACGATTTATTCTAAACTTGTTCTCAAATTTTTCTTCGAAATTTGCGCATGACTCAACATAGTGGATTGTTGCGACTTAAATGCACTTTTTTTGAAAGAGTGTATTTGAACATATTATTGTTAAAGTAAAGCTACTTTTTTCTAGTACATGGGAATAAATGAAATGTAACTTTGTTACTGAAAAAGAGTCATGCATTTTCAAAAACAATATTGGAATGTCTCTGACTGAGTTCAGTCTCAGCTTTCTGCCACCTTGCTGTTAAATTTTGGGCAGATCACATACAGCGTATTGCGTACTGACAACATGCAAAACGAGTTCACTTAATTGTGAGGATGAATAAACTGATTCAGAGATATTACTCATTCCCTCAGACTAAGTTACGTTGTTTGAAGTTGCTTGAAATTCTAAACATCTCCTGATCAGAAATAAACTATTTCATTTGCTCTAGAAATGTATTTTAATGTTTGTAGAAGTCATTTCATCTGTCCTTGAAATGCGTCAAAGGCGCTTTCATTCACAGAGGGTACTTACCGCGCATGTATTGATTGATTTTAAACAGGTTTTAAAAAGTTGATATACTGTAAACAGTTCATGTTTTCGCGACTTGCTGTGCAACCTTGAATAAACTTTTGGAATCAAATGATCATTATTTTCGCTGAGAAATAAAGTCATAAGTAACGCTGTTAGTGCCATCTTGCAAATAACCCGATTTTCAATTAACGAACTGTTATTCAAGAATTTGATGGAAGTTGTCTGAAGACGTTATGTACAGAATGAATGGTTGAAGAGTTAACTTAATTGGCAGAAAAACGAAGTTTAGTTTAAAATAGTTTAATATAATATGCCAAAACTTATTTAGTCAATACAGAAGAGTTTAATTTTTTCAAGATACATAAAAATACATCCTATGCATAACCTTATCCCGAGTTGTGTTCTAATAATGGTACAACAAATGGTATTTCTAATGTATCAACATTTCAGTAGCAAAAAATATTTTTATAATATCTGAACATATACCTTTCTAGTGATAAATCCTTCTGTAGCAAGCATTTTGCTACAGCTGTAGATCAGTAACCGTTCAGAAAGAGTTGCATCTGATAGCGAAATGGCAACGATTCAATAATAAAAAAACGTTTATGATGCAAATAAAAGCATTTAGTAACCAGTCGTTCATGCAAAATTAATCTTTCAGTGAAGATTGCTACTGTTCGTTCAGAACAAACAATTTTGTTTTTTTTCGTTTCAAATCAATCCCACTAGCTGAAATTAGGTACGATATTATTTTGACATACATCTCTCTCTTGTTTGCTTAAATACGATTGTTACCCGGCAGCACCATTTACTCCCACAGATATTCGGCTCTCTCCTCAAGTATATATTATCCATAATTTATGTGTCAATTCTAATATAATGACGAATTTTATATATTACTGGACTACCTGCTCGAAAATGCTGCATATTGTGTAGTAGATTTTCATTAAATTGATTTATGCAATTCTGTATATTCCACCGAAGGGTACAAAATTACTCTCGATAAGCGAGTCTTTCAGCAATGGGGTTGAATTAATGATGTGTGACTCGCTTTCTTAGAAGTTAAATTGTTTATGTCATTATTCAAATGACTTTATAGTAAGTCATCACAACACCTTCGATCAATCACTTCTGCTAAAAAAATTCTACGTATATTAAATTTTATGATAATTTATCTGACAAGGAAGGAAGTTAAGCCGTAGGCCCTCGGAGACATTTGTCAATTGGGTCGAGAGACCTGTTAAGATTCTCAGTCCACCTTGGGGTAGTAAAAGCAATAAACTAAACTAAACTAAACTGAATCTATTATAGTGGCCAAATTTATAGTTTACTGGACTATTAGAATACTACCAGATCTATTTCCGCGCCAAGTGCCATTGCTTATCTTTGGTTTCCATAATGCTAATCGGACGAAATTGCATGATTCCCCTCTAGGTGATCTGAGAGCCCCAAATTCGCCAATCAAAGCGAGGCAGTAGAAAATTATAAAGCTTCACGACATGCTTTGCGCGCCCAGTTGCACCAAAATTTAGTGTACGCGTGGTTGGCTCAGTCGGTTAGATCTCTGACTGCCAATCCAAGGTCCCGGGTTCAATCCCCGGCCTTGCCGAGGG
>JANSTR010155640.1:0-10461 GCA_025434805.1 Antipathozoanthus remengesaui
TAAAGGCCTGTCAAAATACCTTATTCTCACTAAATTTCGCGAAAAGTCAAGCGCCATATTTCGCGATAATTCAATTTCGCGATTTTGAGAGGAAATTAGAATTGGAGTGTATAAATTTCGCGATTTTTTCCCTAATATTTAATATGTAGCTTTGACTTCAGAACTGTAACAACATAACGTGATCGTCATTGTAAACAATAATAGCAAACATAACTATGTACGATACCCCGCAGTTTAAATACCCAATAGGTACATCTATATCGTTCTTATCATGTTCTGTCAGACATTTTATGGAGATCCACATTATATGTTTAAGTCGCTGAAGGGATCCTCTGGGGAGCTTCGTTTCACCGTTCACAACGGAGCTAATTCCAGCCTTGCAGACATGTTAGAATAACAGTAACAAAACAACAGCTTGAATTTCATTACTACTTACTAATATTATATAGTGTTAAATTTCGCGAGTTTATTGTTCGCGTGTCCTTTATAACGCGAGTATTAAATTTCGCGATTTTAATAGGGAGAATAGGGTACATAGGAGTACTTTCTGCCCCCTTCCTCGGCCCGGTTTGAATGGGGTTAAGCTGTGGGATTCTCCTACAACAGTACTAATAATTATTTTTTTGTCACTCCTGAAAACTGCAGGTTTTTTCACTATCAAGCCATTTCGAATCAATGGCAAGAAATTCGAGTAAATGAGCATCAATGGAGCGAACTTTCTAGGGGTTCCAGGGCATGTTTCCCCTGAAAGTTTTGAAATTTTGAACTTCTGAGATCTGATTTCTATCAATATCGTCTTATTGTTGCCATTCCAAAGAGTTTTGTTCGTAACTTTGAAATATAAAAAAAAGTAAAAAAGTAAAAATTCTCGACAAAATTATTGGTGGGTTTATGGCCAACCCAGCCCTATAGCTCCGTGGTCCCCGAAGTAGCATTTTATACTTTTAACTTGTAGTGTTTTGAATCTGATTTCTTAAACTTCTTGTACAGGCAACATTATTGTCGGGATTTATGGCAGTCAAGCGTCGCTTCGCAGTGCTTGTCCTGGTTTTCTCATAATATCAGATGCTTGCGTTTTCATCGACTTTATTCAAGAATTTGTAATCATTTACGACCTGTGGCTAAGGTAAATGTTAAACTATTCATAAGCAATTTCTTTCACGCTTTTTTGTATACAAATTCGGCTTAGCCTCGGCTTTTCGCCTGGTTACCTAGCTATTCAAAATACGGCCAGGTAACCAGAGACGAGGCTAAGTTCGGCTTTCTTTGGGCCGATGGGTACGACCTCAAGACAAAATTCGAATAAACTTTTGAAGGCAATAAATAAATGAACTGTACGTAACAGAACTTCCACAAGTTTAACATTAATGCCAATTCTTTCATAGATAGCTTCGTCTCGGTCCATATTACAGCTGGCAACAATTTTGAATGTTGGTTACAAAAATAGTTAAATTGATATTTGCTAAAAAGGAAAATAATATATTGCAAAATTGCCAAACAAATAATTATTTCAGCAAGCCCTCTAATCAACGGGATATCAGACCTGCAACGAATCGCGAAAAACGGTTTGACTTAATGACCCGGATTGGGTGAAGGTAAAGCCTGTTCGTTTTCGCTCGCAAAATAACAATCTATGCTTAATTCAATTATACTACCATATACACACTATTATAAATCTATTTATAAATTTAGATATTGCATTTCATATGGAGATCTTAATGCTCTGGCATGAGTATTTGTGTTTGACTGGTTGTAAGAAAAACAGTTCCTTTACTGAAGAGAAGGTGTTAATGACGCGGCGGACATGCTCATATCCCCGGATTTATAACCAGACGTTAGACAATTTATCCCATTTCGGACACGAATTTCGGGCACTTTTACGCCTATCAAACATTAATTCAACAGAGGTAAACTCTGTGGAAATCATAGTTTATGTGAATCGCGAAGGTTGAATCAAGACTATGTTTCAAGCTAGAGATAACAACTGTATTTATCTGTTTTGCCTTCAAATGTTTCATTTCCTTAAATAAACTTGGGATCTGTTCAACTGCACTTTCCATGGTTTTTTTTCTAGAACGGTCTACAATTTATTAAGCTACGCAACTGCATCTCATTTTGTCAAAGAATCTTTATACGGAAATGGCACTGCTTGAGAACATGGCTTTCACTGGAGAAAAAATTGAAATAACACAACTTTTCCTCTGTTATCAGGGTAAAGTTCAAAAGATAAAGGTAAGGTAACTTTCTTTAAAGTGTCTAGAACCCTTTTGGGGATTTTACTGATTTGGAATATTTAGAAGTTGCAAAGACGAATGGCAAAATGTTTTTTCGATTCGTCCTCAGCTTCGCCCACTAATTAAGCGTTAAAGTTGCCAAAATCGCCACGCCCTTTTGTACTGACCGAGGTCTGTGGGCATGGTGACTAATTTACGTGTGTGACGTCACACAAGTAACCGAGCAAGCAAGCTTGCTTGTATGCATTTTCCTCCGTTTCTGCGACTGTTCACAACGCCTTGATAAGTTGATAAATTCACAACGCCTTGATAAGTTGACAAGAAGCAAGATGTGAGGCAAACTACACTTCCGGTTATTTTGAGTTACTTGTTCTACGTCATCAATATGTTCGAACCAGTCTCTACAATTTCTGTTGCACACGGCCATTTATGGTGGGCGTGGCGATTTTGGCAACTTTGACGCTTAATTAGAGGGCGAAGATGAGGTCGAATGGAAATATTTTTTTTTGCCATTCGTCTTTGCAAGTTCTAAATATTCAAAATCAGCAAAATCCCCAAAAGGGTTATAAATACTTTAACGACGGTAAAACGTAGCATTTATACAATTGGTAAACTTGTGGTCCTAGGTGGGTCCTTTATCCTGCTTTTTCTGTCAGTGCTTCGTTGTACAAGTATTTAAATCTCCACTTACACAGATTAGGGAACTGGGGTCCTCTGCCTGTGCTTGTCCTACCAGTGAAGACAAGCCCTCGCAACAATCGAGAAATAATTGTAAGACAATAGAAAACCCACAATGTGTTTCTGCACTTGTGTATAAATCACCTATTTCAGAGTGAACGCTAAAAGGAATTTATGTTGGTATCATCTCGCTATTTCTCTGAATTGATGGTGGACTGAAGACAGAAGTTAAATGTATACATACTGTTAATTAAATAATAATATACTAGGCCTATAATTACCATGCTCTTAGAACACGGCTTAATTATTTGAGTCACATAATACGTGAATTGCTCGTGCATGCATACACATTGACAAGTGGGTTTGTCCACTGAGTGTTAGTAATTCCAGTTGCATGCAAGGTTTCCTCGACTCTTGCAACACACTCTCTCGAGGTTTAACTGGCAGTAAAAACCGTCCAATTGATTTTGCGGCCTTTTTTGCTTTTTCAAAGCATTCTACCGACATTCTTTGTATAGACAAGATTAGTCGGTACTTGGGAGTTGTTCACTCATTTTTTCAAATGCTCCACAGCTAAACTGCTGCAAGGTGGCAAGTACAGCTTGAGATTCTTTTCCTCAGATCACTTTTGCCATTTCACACAGTCGACTCCATAGTTACTCTACTACCACCCTTACTTTTCGGCAAAAAGCGAGTTTTCTCATTGTTGACGTTCTGCATCTCCACTGCTTTTCCAGATGCAGCAGACGAACCCAGCAACAGCTTGCTTTTCTCATTCGCTTCCTCGTCTTCTCCATCCCCTTCCTCGTTCTGACCATTCTCATCCAACCCAATGCCTTCGTCCGCTGAGCTTTTGCTTCCTTCCCTTCTCGCAGCCTCAGCCATTCTCTTCTCTTCTTCCGCAGCCAGCTGAGCTTTCTCCCTTATAGCACTGTCCTCTTTAGCATCCACAGCTTCATCGTAGGTTGGAGGGACGGGTGGGAGGGGAAGTGGGTAGTCCGCAATGTCGTTGTCCGGTTCTTGGTCGGACAGGCTCGGCGGTAAGGTGGGTAGGGGAGAATCATACCTAAGAAAGAAAAAAAACATGGATGCATGCCCAATTAAATCCAGTTTGATTAAAGAGACAGACCAGGCGTCACACAATCGTCTAATTTCGCGTGGTCGAAAATTACCACGGTCAAAACATTTTCTGGGGAAATACAACTTTCAAATTCCAGCAACAACCAAAGAATGGTTTATAGCTATTGTTTTAAAAGTCTTTTGAGCTGAGTTTCATTCATAATCTTTGACTACGAAAGCTATTTTCTATTCTTGCTGAAACTAAAACATACACAAAACGTCACGGCCGGTCTGTACCTTTAAACATTTTAAATAAAATGTACAGTGCAAGTATTTTATTTTGGAAGGATCGCAAGTGAGGCTAAATGAGACGAAAAGATGTTAGTCCAGTTTGGGCTGAGACCTGTATTCATGTACTGTATAAATAGTCGGTGCTACAATCAAAACTACTTGCGTTGTTTGTGCCACATGCCTCCTTGGTACAGATCAATATACCTTTAGTTTCGCTTCCTAGGATGTGAATCGATACGATTTCCCTATTTCACTGTACGTCAAAGACAAACACACAAATTGAAATTAATCAATTCCGTAGGTTTTGAAAGTGTTTTAATTCTTGGCTTTCATGTGACGTCATCAAAATCTAAAAATGCAAACTATAAGATCTATAAAGCTGTTCTTCAAATATGCTTTAGATATCAGTATCCAAAGTATTCTGTGAAAAATTTACCGCAATTCGATGATTCGTGCTCGAATTAGAGCATGTTGAACTTTTTTATCGTCTCATTAGCATAGTTCCTAAACATCAAGAAACTCGATATAATTTGACAAATTTGAAATCCTATGACATGAAAAACCATCAGAAGTCGAACTCAGAAGTATTTGTAAGTGAATCAAATCATTTTGTTGGAAAACAGCTTTTTTCGAATAGTAACATTTTGGCCGCCATATTTGTGCCCCAGAGTAAATGTTTTAAATACTATTTGGCTAATTTTTGCCATTTGTATGTTTTTTCCTGGTTTATGCGGAACATCAAAGATATTATCGCAATATCAATTTGTTCTCGGACAGTTTTTTTCGTGAAAACCAAGAATATATTGAATACGAGTCACTTTCAACGCAATTTAGCAAAAATAGAGTTTTAATAGGAAGGTAAGCAACTCATCTGTTAAATATAATATCCATAACTTGTCTGTTTAATGTGATGCATTGTGGGATGGCGTCATCAGACCAGGTGAGACGGCAGCAGCTGATTCGCCAGCTGCTAAGACGTGATCAACGGCTGTTTGCCTGGAGCTAATGGCATATGTACACATCTATGTATTCGTTCTGTTAGGAGTGAAAAGGTTAAATGTAACTTACCCGCGTGGCTCATCCTTGGCGGTGGTCTTGGGATTTTCGATTGGTTCAAAGTTAAGAGGGCTTGGTGTCTCATAATAGTCGCTGGTGGATGGCAGGTGTGCGGCTAGGCGGGGATCATCCACAGGGTTCAAGTAGTAATTGTTACCAGCTTGGGTTTCTTCTACTGCCAGAATAATGTAAGGGTTATCCTGAATGAAATAATAAAAATGAATAAATAAATTTTGTATAACAATTGCATACATTTTGCACAGCAAATACGCTCCAAAAAAGTGAATGAGTTCACAAACGGGTTTCAAAACAAAAGCACACGAACATTCGAACATTCCCGAACAACTTCCGAAATTTCATAAATTTCGTAATCTTCCAGGTTTAGCTGATATTTTAGATAAAGAATGTGGTTTCAAGTATTGTGATTACCGATGTTACCTGTTGGTATTATTTTATCAGTTTACCTGTTGTCATTTGTATTTTTAACGTACCATCAGTTTTACGTAGCACAGATAATGATGGCATTATTTCTTCTAGGTTTACCCTTTAGGAACATAGTGAATTAATCGGTGATCATATTACGCTCTATCAGAGGCACAAACCTTTGTGACGTTCTTTTCCAAAATCTTTCCAAGGTGCTCGGCAAGTGTTTGGAAGTGTGGTCTGGTTTCTGGTTCCTGTACCCAACAATCTCTCATTATAGCATAGACCTCGAGTGGGCAGTGTTCGGGTTGGACCATTCGCTTGCCCTCAGTCAGGAAATCAAGGAGATTTTCTGTTGGTAATCCTGGGTACGGAGAACCTCCGAGAGTAAATATTTCCCACAATACAATGCCAAATGCCCACCTACAAAACAATTCAAGACAATGAACAATCTTGCCTCTTGTTAGTACGAATACAAAATAAAAACTGGTGATGCCCATTTCTTCTGCCTTAAACATACATACATACAATGCCTATTATGGCAATATCTATATTATCAATAGATGAATTTATATATATAATTTATAATGGTAATTGAACTGAGTGGAGTGCGATTTGGTCTGACATCATATGCGTGTATGTATACACTAACACAAGTATGATTTCAGACCAAAATTGCATAACACGAAGTTCAATTACCAATTATTTATATCCATTTGAAACCTATTCTTCATAGCCAAACGATAATGATTTTTTGTCAATGTTTTTTTTTAAAAAATCGAAAAAGTTTCATTATTTTCAGCATTGTGCATCCTTTTTGTTGCTGTATTGCAATTGGCTATTTGAGATTTTTCTGATTTGTGATTGGTTATTCAAAACAATGCGATTACAGACTCAAAACAGTGCAATTACAGCTGAAATCCTGTTTTATGGAACCAATCAAATTGTAGGAATCACTAGGGATTTAAAAATGGATATAGTTAATGCTGTAATCAAAATCAGTGAATAGGTTTAACCAACTGTTGGAAGTATTTCAATAAAAACATTTCGAATAAGAGCCTGTTTCATTTCTTGAGGCATAACAAGTTCTTATTTGCTGAAACAATTCAGCCTGAAGGTTTCAAAATTGTATAGGTTAACTGGACTAGAAAGATTTCATTCTGAAATACTGATCCTTCGGCTGAGTCAAGCCCTGAACATTATAGCGAATATACTCTGAAGTGAATTTATATCAAGAGAACTACTTCCTTAGCTTTATTGGACTAACACTTGTGTTAACTTATCAGTTTAGAAAGTGTCAATAAATAACCACATATTATTCCTACAACTACTACTATGCAAGTATTACTACCACTACCACAACGACAACAAATGTAAAGTTAGAAGAAATACTATAATGCTTTGGCAATATGTATCATTCTATGTCACTGCCAATAAAGCTTGTGTTTATTTACTGTACTACTACTACTACTACCATTACCACTACCACCACTATCACTACCACCACTACCACTACCACTACCACTAACACTACCATTACCATTACCATTACCATTGCCATTGCCACTACCACTACCACTACCACTACAGTACCACTACCATTACCATTATCATTACCATTACCATTACCATTACCATTACTATTACCAATACCAATACCAATACCATTACCACTACCACTACGAAACTAGAATTCTTTTCAAAACAAAAGAGTGACTACTACCAGGAATCCTACCTTACTTTCGTCAACTGCTTTAAGTACAGACAAGCACTGACAAAACTGCGAGCAAGCAATCATAATTTGATGATTGAAATTGGAAGATATCAGCAACCAATAATCCCGCAACAACAGAGAATTTGTTCAATTTCCAATTACTCAATTGAAGATGAATACCACTTCCTTTTTTAAATGTCGTACATACGAAATTCACCGAAGGAAACTATTTAAAGATTTAGGAAATGTTATTTCTATGGCATTGTCAGAGTAGCAAAGTAAAATATTTAATGGAAACGCAAGACAAACACTTGCATTTTCGTTTTGCAAAATATGTATACAAACTCTTCTATTTTAGAAATGAGTTGTTAAACACCGATATGATGAATCTCAGGAACCCTGCCAAGTATCTGCACATACATTACACCAAATAATATGTTGTGAAAGTTACCAAGTTTAAAATGTATTTGTTATTTTTCCCTGTAGTTTGTTACTGTTAGATAGTTTTAACAATTTCTGTAAAGAACATGCCAATAAAGTTTACATATACTACCACTACCACTACTACTTACACGTCGCTTTTTTCGGTATAGGTTCTGTCAAACAAAGACTCCAGAGCCATCCATTTCACTGGCAACAGACCACTTGTAGTTTTCACGTATTCGTCATTCTTGTAAATATCTCTCGCCAGGCCAAAATCTGCGATCTTCATGATGTATCCATTTGCTATCAACACATTACGAGCTGCCACATCACGGTGAATGCACTAAGATAAATTAACTGAGTTAATTGATGGAGAATATGTCTATACATGTTCCGAGTTTAACCCTAGAAAGCTTAAGAGGAGGGGTCAATTTGACCCCCCCCCCTCCTCAATTTTTTTAGCTTACGTGCAGCGTTTTTAATATTTTCCCCAAACTTTCTAGTACTGTTAGCTATTAGTTAACACGTAATTTGACGCTTATTCATTTCGCTACCTCCTTTGGTTGCTTTGAAATTTAAGTTTGAAGTTAGTGCAAATATCAAGTTTTTCGAAAAAAACTCGCATTTTTCGATTTCCGATTATAAATAAGCAGTTGAGACTCTAGAATCAAACATTTATAGTTTTTTTCTGTATTTATAAAACCATGGCCAGCTTATTAGTTTTTATAAAAGTCAAAACATTACTGAAAATCGTAACTTTTTTACATGTCACGTCACTATTTGGCTATGGTAACCATGCAAACCAATTAGTGACCACATGACTACAACTTAATTTAAAGTTAAAAGATGTATGAAGATACCTGCCAAATTTGAGGACGAACGGACAAGGCATATTTAAAGAAGTAGGGGGTCATTTCCCCCTCAAGCATTCGTGTTACTCTAAAAGGCTTTTACCCGAGTTTGACTAAAGGTCGCGGGTTGCGGGTTGGATTGTGCGGGTGCGGGTCCAAGGTGCGGGTGCGGGTAGATGTGCGGGTCCAAAATATCTGTAAAATTATTTTTACTGTGCTTTGACTGATTGGCATAACTGCATTGAGCATTTAATCATTAATCCATTTTTCTTATTCGATTTAAGACTACGGATTTAACATCGTAAATAGTTCTCACAATACAAATCAACTTGATATTTTTCTGTCAAATACTCTTCTCAAATAATAATTGATACGCTATAAACTGAAGTGGCTTATGAGTAGTTTTTTTACTACCACGCTTAGCAGCTTCTTGCTTGCTTCCAGTAAAAAGACAAGCACTTGCGACAAACTATGTCATTTACTTGGTGTTGTTTTAAGTGACACTATCGGATTAAGATGCGGCCCCATTTTATCACCTCTGTGTTTCACACTTTGGATTTTTCCATGCTTTAGCATTTTTCGCACAATCTCTTAAATTTCAGTTGTTCCTTCTAGAACGTTTTTTATATCCCCGATCCTTGTTTTCTATATTTTCCGATTACCCGATCTCCGAACCTTATGTTCCAAGAAACCGTATTTGGTAGCAATGTGCTATATAATTGTACATGTTAACGTTAACGTTAGACTTTGGCTGTCCTTTGTAATATAAGGAAAATGGATTTAAGTTCAATGCAGTCATATTAAAGTGCAGTAAAAATAATTTTACAAAATTTTGGACCCGCACACCTACCCGCGCCCGCACCTTGGACCCGCTACCCGTTACCCGCGACCTTCAGTCAAACTCCTTTTACCCACTGTGTTGAATGTGCCGCTAATCAAGAGTGTCCCAGGAGGTTGAAATAAAATTTCTGTTTCATTCTCCCACTACAAAGGTGTGAATTTCAAACATGGGTTCTAAAAGTTCAATAACAATAGACAGAACGACGATGTTTCTTTGACTGTAACTGAATAACACTGTATACTTATTTAAACACGCCAGCCCAGATTAGTTGAGCTATTTTGCGGGCTTGTATAACAGTTTACTGTACATCTGTTATATTGCTGAATAAAATTAAAAAAAACCTCAATCATTTACCTTCTTGGAAGCAAGAAACTCCAATCCTCTGGCAATCTGATACGCCGCCATTACCAGATCAACAAGCGTGTACTCCTGCTTGGGGTCGTTCACGGTCTTTGCCCACGAGGGACGATATACTTGCCTCCTTTCACGGAGAAACTGTAACAGACTTCCATGCATGGCAAACTCCATTATTAGCATTAGCTTTTTACCCTGGGTACAGGCACCGAGAATGTTGATGATGTTCGCGTGTTCACCAATATGGATCATGATCTTGATTTCTGAGGCCAAGTCTCTGTACTCAGTTTCACCAGCATTTTCTGAAAGCGAAAAATGAATTTCAGACACAAATGATTTTTTTTGCATTGCCGCCATGTTTGTAAAACGTGTATTCTTGATTTCGGCACTTTCCGTAACTCTTTTCTGACATGTTTGACAATTTTTGCCACGCGCGACAATTTTCCCACCTTTTGCGCGTCTGTCTCAGCTATAGAGTAATCAAAGTCCTAAAACATTTCGAGTTTGCGATTTCGTTTGTTAATGGGGCGGGGTTCG
>JANSTR010155651.1:0-10461 GCA_025434805.1 Antipathozoanthus remengesaui
CACACTAGAACGTAAGGACTCTTCCGTCTCCGCTTCCGTCTCCGTCTCTGCTTCCGTCGCTAGTGTGAACCAAGCTTAATATGTCGAGAACAGAAAACAACAAGCGCAAGTTCGCAAAGGAAAGCACAAAATGTGCAATGAGATCATTTGTAATATATTTTTGTCACATTGATCAAATATAGCAAGTGCATCATCCAGGCATTCAAAAAAGATCATTAGTTTTTGAATTCATGACGTATTTGTGTTTTGCGTCCATGTGTTTAGCGCTGGTGTAAACAGATTTCGGACAGTTTAAATAAGCGAAGCTAACATCTTTATGTTAAAACACTGCCTGTGCTTTTTTTTCAGTGAAAACTTGGGGAAAGGTTTATGAATTCTTTTTGATATAGCAACATTCTTCCAATATATCTTGATCTTGGTTTCAATTCCCAAAGCCTTTTGCAGATAGTGATCACATGGTACAAATACTGATATATTGGAGGGCAAAGGAATGTGACTGACTCCTCTGGGAACTGTAAACAAAAATGATATGTTTTTAGTTAATTGTCCCTTGTCTTGGAGTCTGTCACATTCCTTTGTCCTCCAGTATATCATTATTTGTATCACATGATGCCGCTAGCAGCAAATGCCTATTTCCAACCCGCAAAACAGCCTGCAGTTTAAACGGCAGTCTCCTTAGTCTCGCCTGTATTGTTTTGCCAGGCTGGCGGGAGAATAAGGGCGAGATTGTGCGACTTTTCGGGGAATGGGGAATGCTAGGAATTCTATGGCATTAGTTAATCGGCGTTTATCAGTGAAATCCACGGCGACATACATGATTTCCGAATTATTATCCAAACCAATTTTTATGACACCAAACTATTTCACATGCTCTAATTATCACAACTTCGACAATTTTCAAACTATAAAACAATTTAACCAAGTAATTAGACAAGCGTTATAAAATTGGGCAGGCGTGATTTGCTGTGAATTGAATGGACATTTTGATCTCGATGACGGAATTGCCAAAACAAGATGTAATAAATACAATACATGTTGGCACTGAAACTTTAAATTGTATGAAATGCCAAAGAACTGTTTAAAAAATGTGGTAAATTGATCGATTTAATTATTTAACTGGAGTGACATTATAACACTGCGGATTTCCCAAAACAAAGAACATCGCGAATAATTTTCTAAGAAATGATAGCCACACCTTTCAATCAAACTTGTGTGAACCAATTAATACCTGCCGGACTTCTGGAACGTTACATAGGCAATATATAAGATATGAGCTTTGCAGAATCCCCACTGTTTCTCTTGATAAGCAGCAATCCAAGGGTAGATTGACCTCAGTTCTGCTTGACCTGGAAGAGAGAGGGTTGATATCGCTTGAAGTAGTCCAGATTTACGAGAAATTCAATCTTGGTAAGCATAAAATGTTAGTCGCAAATGTCGTGTTTCTCTAGCTTTATATTTATACTACTCCTCACTCCCGAATTCTCAGACGTTTAAACAAGAAATGTGTTGGAGTTCCCTACAACACCGAACCGCCAAGCGTTTTTCTTATATTTTGAGAACCAATTTTGAAAAATTAGAACTCGAAAATATTTCTTGTCAAGAAAGAAAGAGCGGAATATTTGCAATTCTGCATAAAAGTGATTACTTTTTTGGAGTTTTATTTAATGCTTGGAATAAACCTTTCTTCTAGAAACGTGTTACCATTATAGTATAACTTTTTAATAAATTGATGTAATACTAATTATGCTTTTGTCTCGAACATGGCATGAAGTTTCGTATCTGTCCATTCGCCGAGATAGGAACAACCCGAAATATGCATCCTTTACTAGAATTGTCACTAAGAACGTTTCGAATTTCTTGTTGTTAAAATTAACAAGTGTATGTGCTGTGTTTATTTCAGACATTCGAGATGGCTTGTAGCTCGACGTTGATTTTGGTCAGCACCTTTGCTCTGGCAACGATTGGCTCTTTTTACGCGCAAGGTATGTTTCTTTGGACACCTTTCTCACCAGTGTATTCACAAACTATACGTAAAGGGCATTCGATTAGTTCAATATTGTTGCCTATCAGAACTTCGTTGGAATTCGCGCTGTGTAATGCATAGGCTACATCTATATCACAAGACCACCGGTTCTTTTCTGTGGTTGTTTTGAACGTGAACTTTGTAAAGTTTGAAAAAAGCTTTTTGGAAAAAAGTCTGCAACGCTTCCTTTTCCATCTTGCAGGATCTGCGCTAAAATTCGGCAGTTCGACCTTCAACATAACGGTCTACCCAAGCTACAAGTGCAAGTCGATATCCTTTGATACCGCCTTTACTGGTTCAGTCACCGACAGCGATGTTCGTGTCCAGATCACACTCCACGAAGTTGGACCGACGTACGAAGCATCGGTGGCCTGGGTCATGTCTGTGAAGCTTGTGGGATTCACGGCGTGTGTGGAGTCGTCTGGACCGATCAAGGGCAGTCGAGTTATTAACCTCCAATACGTCGCCTTTGTGGAAGTACCCACAGGCGGAGTGTCGGGGCTAGCACTTGTACCACTGCATACCGCTGGCACGAAATGCGTGGATATTTATCCCTCCGGAAAGGTAATGCTATACAAAATTAATTATTGCTTAACTCCGCTGACTCGTTTTGGCAATTTTTTCTTCAGCTTTAGTTCTTTTCTTGAAGAAGTTTTCAAGAATGACGAAATATACTACAAACAATTGAACACTTTTAGTTTCTTTTAGACGAATTTACCTTGTAAAACTCGTTGAAATTGGATCTAGAAAGACATTCCCCCATTTACCAACTACGCAGTCGAAAGTGCAAACGCATATTCCACCAGACAAGTCTCGAAGCAAAGCAGCCTGTTCAAAAATTTGATCGATTGAAATGTCTTGTTCAGAGTTTGTTGAAGAATATCATATTTACACTTGGTGCTGGAGAAGCAGATATTATGGTTACTACTATAGCGTGAAGATAAGAAGTCTTGTAGGTAACCATTACTTTCCAAACGCCTGTTCTTTATTCCAATATCGACTGAATCGTAACGTAGTTTGGACAAGATGCCGGTAAGCAACGCATATGTTGAGTGACAAGAAATGTAAACTATAGACACCTTAAGCGAACTATAAGCAGGATGTACATGGTTTCAGTCTAAAGGAAATAATGTTGGATATTTTGTGGTTGTAAAAGAGGATACTTTATAAGTAAAACAACCAGTAGAAGTAAAGTAGAGCTTCTGGTTGCGAAATTAAACATTTCTCGGTACAGTATCATTTAGGATCCGGATAGGATTTGCAAACTATATATAAATGTAAATGGCTTCCAATATCTATTGTTGTGAGGGAAAGTATAAAATGAGCGTAACCACGTTGATGTATAGCAACTTGGATGAAGTCTGCTCGTCGTGCAGGTGGCAAAACTCCAAAGAAATCCCAAAGAGTACTTCGATTGGTTGATAAAAACAGCCTCGAAAATATCTCTTTGCGCTTATTAATTTTTGTGCAATTTAATTTGAAAATCGTGGAAACGCAAGAGCAAATACAAGAAAGGAAACTAAGTTTGAGCATTTATCTGTTTCATTTGTTGTTGGGTCCAAACCGTTTGAAAAAGGACAGCTCTTGCGTACATTCTTGTGCGCTTGTTCTATTTTCCCGAGTAAAATCGAAGCAACATTGTGTTGATTACTCTCCTCAGGTTTTTGTCAAGGTTCCCCACGTGTTTGTGACGTCGGTACATACAGAGGCTATCGCCAACAACCAACGTGATGCTGGAAGCGTGTGGGCTGAAGAGGTCACTAAAGCGTCTTTCAAAATTTGCCTTAGGGAACTGAAGAACTTTGACGGCATCCATCGGAACTTGCGAGTTGTAAGTTTTTAGTGACCCAACATTGCCAATTTGAAGTTCTGACTATAATTACACATCATAATCTAGTTGGTAGTTTGTATGCTCGCAGTTTCAAAGATAGTTTTACATTGTCATTTTATGCAGGTTAAATGCTATGTAGCATCGCGCAGGCAAATAAGCGGGAAATTTAATGCATACTCTAGTCTCGGCATTTATGAGGGTGTAAAAAGCATTGTTCAATATTTAAAACCAATAGCATGCCAACACCCATTGTTACTTTTTATAGAGATATTGTCCTATATCAAGTTGGTTTTCCCTTGGCTTAACATGTAAATGGTTTAAGGCAGAACTCGTCCAAGACCTTTATATGACAAAGAAAATACATGTAAAAATTTAGTCTTGCTTTTGCCTCCACTTCCATTTATGCATGCTGTAGGACTGGTTGGCGCTGGAGGAGATCCCGTCAGGATGGAGCCGAGTGCAGTACAGGAAACAAATCACTTTTCCAAACAATCTTCCGCCTGTGGAGAAATATCATTACAGTTATTGTCAGGTCAGTATTCAGTAAGGTTGTTGTGATTGTGCTTATTTCATTAATATGCGCAATGTAAACTTTGATTTTTATGATCGTCAAACCACAAAAATTAAACCTGAAATGACCGCTGAATCATAGAAAATGGACACTCCAGCATGGCTCTTTCCCCTTTATCACTAAAATCTCTCGAGTTGGAGTGCAACAGAACCAAACAGGCAAAAAAGATGTTGCTGTCAATCTTGTGGGATTACTGCAAACCTTGTGTTTGTGATAGATTTTGGTAGCACTGGAGGGAAGATAAAATACAACATCAACGTAACTGCTCGTGAACCTGCGTAAATCAAACGAGGCTGTTGTGCACTGTCCAAGATTGACTTCAAATTTTTTATACGGATGTACTACGTGCAGCCCTCGCGACCAGATTTGTCTTAATGAATTTGTTGGTGAAGGTTGATGGCAATGTTGACTCGGAACTGAAATCTATACTGAAACTGACATTCTTAACGAGGTCTGTCGAAAAATTGTTTCTCTGGGAAATTTTGTGCTCCGAAAAGCATAATTAAATTGTTATTTGCATGGAATTATCGAGATACTGTCCAAGAGCATAAGGCTTCGAACTCTTGTCAAACAATGCCTTGAAGTCGGGTATTTTCAGAAATATGTGTGCTATCGATTGGGCGTAACCATAGGGACTGCAGGCCTAAAATGCGTAAATTAAAAAAAAGTTTAAGTTGAGGTTTTGGAATTGACCGAATTTGCTAATTAATTCTGTGACTCGGTAGGTAGCCGCTGTTGTCAAAATCGTGGCAATAACTGAAGTATTTCATGAGAAAAATTGTTGTTTTAGGTAGGGGAGATCATGGCTGAATCGTTGTCGTTTTGTATATTTGATTGCAGGCAGTTAGCTTCCCTAACGCATTCTACTCTAAGCCCACCATGATAACGACGGCGAGTCACAAGACGGTCGGCGTGCTGGGGATAAAGCCAGATAACAACGCCATAACGGAATGGGTCGAGGTATGAAATTATGAAATACTTGAGTGAAAGACGCGTTGACAAGAGGTCACTGTTTTGTAGTGTTTGGAAATGCTGCACACTGACTTGGTTCTGATAAGTCTTTAAATTCATTATGTCTACACGCTGTGCTTACTATGTATTACGCGAGACTAGTGACTTCACTGAATATATTGCAAACCTACAAACGTGAATGGGATGACCAAAAACACTGAAGATTAGAATATTGGACTCGAGATATATCGTTTCGTGCCTTCATTGCCGGTATACACCTCTATACAACTTGGAGATTACAAGTCTTGTTGTTCTGACTTGGAGTTGGGCTACAGTTACAAATGCATGCTTTGCTTTTAGTTTTCAATCGCTCCATCAGAAACGGAACATAGAATAAAGGATAACGGTTCTTTTTGGTTTTTGGGTGAAAGTGTGTGATATTTGGTATTTGCATCTTTCTCTTTCGGGGCTGCTAGGCCCGAGTTTTGCACTAACATATACTGCTTATAAACATTTATTTTTCAGGACGTAGATTTAAAAGGCTTCCGAGTTTGTATGAAGGACATTCAACCGTTCGATGGACACCACGATGCCGTAACCGTTAACTATCTTGCAGTTGGATGTGAGTAAAAACGACTGCTTGAATTCTTATATACAAAGTTGTACTGCAATTGTAATATTCGTTGAACAATTGTTTTGGGGAGATGCAACAAAACCCAGGGCCCTCGGGATACTGACCATCCTTGAAGTTGATGCATGGGCTTCCGTGGTAAAATAAAGTTGACTATGACTTTGAGCAGGCCGTGGTAGTTATGCAGTAATGAAATAATACTGGTATTACTTTTATGCATTTCAGCTCTCTTTCGAATGTCTGATACTAAAAATGCGACACCTCCGATAAATTTTCTTTATTGAACTGTGAAGTTCTTCATCGTGTATTTATAAAAAGAGAAAATCTTAGCTTAGGAACGAGCAGTCTTCTTTGTTGTTTCATTATATGAAGGATGAAGCGATAAAATGGACTCCAAGAATTGTTAAATTTAACTGTTACATTGTCGGCTGCCCTTTTGGATATCTAAACTTTTAGCATAGCTTGCGATTGTTTCCAATATATATCTTTATAGGTTGTAAGTAACGCAAAAATTCTAATCTAAGATGCCTTGCTGGACAAAAAATATTGGACAGCACCTGGGCAAGTTATTATCGGACCTGTAATGCGAACGGTTAAAACGAAATGAAGGAAAATATCAGGTTTCTTCCGTTCTTCACAAATATCATTAGCAATTCAACAATGGTACTGTAAACCAGCTAGTCTTTTCTTGATTATTTCAGATTTGCATCCATGTCTGTCTGTAAAGTGTCCATGGTACGAGGTGTGTAACGCGTACGGCCCCATGGAGGCCCGGTGCGAGTGTGAGCGGCCTTGTCCTGATTACGAGGCTCAGTTGTGCGGCAGTGACGGGCTTACCTATAAGAACTACTGCAAATACAAACTCACCGTTTGTCTGGGAAAGAGAAACCTCACAGTGGCACACAATGGCAGCTGCACGCGTAAGTACTCGATCACTTCTTCTATACTTGGTGTATATAGTTCTATAGAGGATGTGACAATTAACAATTTCATAGACTTTTTGATAGATCACAAGTAAGAGTTTATTTTTGGTATGACCAAATTCATTACTGGCTGTTTTCAAAATCGATATTATTGCCATCCTTTTGTTTATAATTACTACTAGAATTACTGAAATCCCACAGTGGTCCTGACGAGTTTGGAAGGCTCGCTAGTCCTAGTCGAGTCGAATTTGCACTCGCAACCACGTCTTCGTTGATTGATGTCGGTATACGACTATACAGCGATAACAAGATTTATGATGATAAAATTGACCAACGTTAACCCCCACAATAACTGCTATTCTATCCCTGTTATCTATAGCTACAACAATATATTCTCTTTTTTTTTAATTTTTGAGGCTCACGAATATAAAATGAACCAGCACTTGCTCATTTAAGCACACTTAATTGAAGCAAAGATAACAAAAATTGAGTTGTTTTTTGTCTAGGATGAAATAATGCCAGTTGTGGTTTCTTTTGTTTTATTCAGCTTTCGTGTTGCATCGTGGACGCGTCGCTCTCGACCTTGCCTCGACAGAAGTCCAGTGTAAATCGATCTCGATTAATGCAGCTAGTTTCCAGCTGAGAGCTGCCATCCGAGTAGAAACGTCTATCAATTACTTCAACAACAGTAAGAGTAGCTTTGTCCATGACGCAGCAGTAAGCTGGGCCGAGGAGATTTCCAAGTCTTCTTTCCAAGTGTGCGCTCTCAAAGCTGGAAGGAATGACCGCTTGACACCAGACAATGGGCTCACATTTGTTGACTACATAGCTTACCAAGGAGCTCCTGAGGGGGCAGTGACAGGGGAAACGTTGATCAACGACTGGTGGGAGGGCACTACATGCCAGACTGTCAACCTGCCAAGCGTAAGTGTATATCTAGAATATCCTGGGGAATGTAATGGAATAGTCCAACAAAACCAGAATGTCTTGATTGGAAATCCACCATATTTCAAGAAATAAATCCTATGCTTCCATTGTCATAAAAAATAATAGAGCATTATATAAGAGGGACAAATAACTAAATCAATTAATGAAATGTATCAAGTACAAGAAAATACGAACCATATCCAGCCAGCGCTAGACAAATTTCCAAGATGGCGTCTCGAAATCTAATTCTTGCAACAAAAGTAGGAAGTGTGCAACATTTCTTGACCAGAATCTTGCACAATTGGAAAATAAGATAATCTTTTGTCATATTTCTTTTTTTTCTAAATATTAATTCACAATTCGAACATCTTCCAATTCGGTAATCACCTTCGAGTATTCTCGTATTGCTATTAAGAGATGCTATACTAGCAATTTTAGAGATGCTATACTAGCAATTTTAATAATAGCATATTAATGATAATGATGATGATGATGAAGATGATGATGATGATGATGATGATGAAGATGATGATGATGATGATGATGATGATGATGATGATGATGATGATAGCAGTAATGATGACGAGGTATTTACTAGCAATACGACAGTAGTTCATTTATCATATCGAATATATTTAAGAGAAGTATGGTAAACCTTTGATGTCCCTAGTCGAAGTTTGACAGTTCGCCGAATGTAGTTGTGACCGCTGAACACATGGTGAAAGACCAGAGACACGATGCAGCCACCACGTGGGTGGAGGAAGTAACCGCTGACTCTTTCAAAGTTTGCTTGAGGGAGCTACAAGACTTCGACGGACTTCATAGCCGCATATATGTGGTAAGAAGAATTGATGTTCTGATTCTCCATTTTGTTTTTAAGGGATATATCTGACGTCACATCTCCAATTTCTTCATTTGGGTTGATAGTGACTCGCCCAGGCGGAAATAGTCCGGAATTGCTTCTTGTCAAAGCCACTGTATAAGTATGAACACAACGCGTCACAATCGCAACAGAAACCTCTTGATAGGCCATTATTTAATAACCACATCATTGATACTACAATTGGCTGGCTTATATGCCCTTGTATGATGTTTTTAAATTTTCAAATATTAACGTTCTTCATCTGTAAACAAGGTCTAGCCCTGTTATAGTGAAAGTTGGGCTGTTTCAACTACAATATAGTTGCATATACCGTACGTACAGATCGATCAAAGAAATGTGAAAGGATTTGAAATCACTTGTTTGTCGATTTTAACTGATGGTGACCGAATACCGGAACCAAGTTCGATACGAGAATCTTGTTCATATGGAAAGTATACGAATGACACATTGTAGGAATCGGTAGTACTAGAAGATGCATTTTGATCACGTGGGCAGTTGAAGGTGAGAGATACTCGCTGTAGTTAGGGAGAATTAAAATTAGTTGGTCCGCTTTGGAGAAACCTGGGGTTTACTAGAATTTGAATTTGTCGGAGTAAAAGCGCCAAAACTGTAGTCAACAAGAACAGGAAAAGTTTATGTACTGCAGAAATAGAAATGGTGCATATAAAACCTTCGGTTCTGTACTGAGATTATACTCGATGTAAATCTTTCTGAGAGTAGTGCTACTTCTAGAGACGAGTTTAAGCAAATGTTTCCAAATGATTAGTTGGTCGCACATTTCGCACAGTTGTTTCGTTTCTCAATTTCTATCATACCAGGTCTTCTATTTAAGGTAGCTTGAGGATTCGTACAGTATTCCAGAAGAAGGATCTTTTCCTTAGGTCTAATGTTTCTCCTAAATTTATTTGACCAGAACTGGTTTGCTTATAATAAACTTCCTCTTGCAATGGAGACGGAGAAGCACCAATTGGCTTTCAGCAACACGGGAACTCCAAGTGCTGTTGATAATCACGCCTTCTGCCAGGTAACGATTCTAAGACGGTCTTTTAGATATAACCCCGATCTAATTTTAACTATATTACTTACTAAGTACAGCTACTGCAAGATATAATCAAAATATGACGAAAGCATTGCCAAATGTTTGAGAACATAAATACAAGAAACGGGGTAGCTAGGAACGTGGCAGGTAGAGGTTAACATAGGGAGAAAGGTATTGATGCGCTTCCTTGGAGCACCTTTACTTCTAACTTTCTAACACTGTACTTTGTACTTTAAGCAAATCCTAACCTACAGTGTAAATAGTAGTTACTCACCTAGACTAGCCCTCGTGGTTATTGTGGGTGATCTACAGCCACTTTTTTTTTTTAAATTTGGAATCAAACCTCTAACAGTAAAATTGTGTTGTTGTTTTTAGACGTTCATGTAACGTCGAATGCTAAGGGGTCCACCATTAGAAAAGTGATGGGGAGGGGGTGGGGAAAAAATCGATGCAAGCAAAAATGATAGAAAAAAAATTCGTGCAAAGAAGCTAAAGAAAAAAAAATTCGTGCATAAGGAAAAGTCTAATATAGAAAACATTTTATGTTAAAAAGAAAATTCGTGCATAGAGTTTCGCCTGCAAAAAGAAATCTACACAAGCAATGGGCAAAAGAAAAATTCCTGCAAACTGAAAATTTCTCCCCCCCCCCCATCACTTTTCTAATGGTGGATCCCTAAACATT
>JANSTR010155662.1:0-10460 GCA_025434805.1 Antipathozoanthus remengesaui
ATTTAAAGCTCCAGCTACACGGATCAGAGGAAAGTCGAAACAGACGTTGAGATCACCGAGAATCGAACTGGGGACCTATAGCACAGTAGGCAGCGCACTAACCAACTGAGCTACGCCTGCTCCTAGAACACCAAACAGCGAAAGGACCCTTAAAATGAGAAGCTTGGGATCGGAACAGGACGGAAAGGCAAAATAAACTTCACCATCAACGATCAAAAAACCCAAACAATTCCAACTACAAAAGTTTCCTTTCTTTATATCAGTGTCCAGAACCTCAAACCTTCGTTTCACTTGTGCAAAAGTGAGCTCAATACGGAGAAATCCCAGAAAATGTAATAGCAAAAGGGGATCCAGTGCAGGGGGCCTGACAAAACTCTAATAGTAATAGAAATCTTATACCGGAAAAAAATATTCTTTCACCTAAACTGCCAAACGCTGCTGCTCGTGTAAGAGTTTCAATTGTGCCAGAGGAATATGAGAAAGGTTTATCAATTATTATTATTGTTCATATTATTATTATTATATGAGAAACGTTTATCAACTATTATTATTATTATTATATGAGAAACGTTTATCAACTATTATTATTATTATTATTATTATTATTATTTTATTATTATTATGAGAAACGTTTATCAACTATTATTATTAGTATTATTATTATTATATGAGAAACGTTTATCAACTATTATTATTGTTGGTTCTTGGCAACAGAAGATTTCATGGTAATCTCATAATGACCGGTCATTATGACATTTTTTCTCAGACCGCTCGCTGACTGTCAACAGCGAAGTGACAAGTGTACGTGAAAACTATGAAACATTGTTTAACTGAACCTCCTTACGCTTAATTTCTACAAAAACCATAAAGGTGAAACCAACGTGACTGACGACGAATACTCGGACAGTGAACTTTACTATCCTGATGAAGAGAACACAACGCAAACGGTGGTAAAAATAGCAACAGCGATAGTAATAGGTTTTTAACTATTTCAAATACACAAGTATACAGTTCAAGGCAATCACCTTTTATGTTTATGAAAGATATTTATTTATTTCTAACTGTGCACAGTGTCGAAATATCTTTTAAGTATTTAAAAATACTGAGAGGCTAGTTTTTCAAAGTTATTAAACAGCTGTCGGTATATACATACATATAAGGGTTGAATACCACAAGAGCACTGAATGCATGAACGGCAATGTTTGTATACAAGTAACAGAACCAATCATTTTCACTGTTGTTAGCAAATGTGCTATTAAACTTTAGAAGCAGTTGAAAATGCCTCTACTATATATATGTTTCCAGCAACTTCATGTACATAATATCTTGCATCACCACCTCTATAGTACACACACAACATCAACTACACCAGGATCAATCGGCGTTCTTTCACTGAATCCTGAGATCAATCGGTCTTGATGTGGCCAATGTGTAGTTGGAGAGCTGTACCGCATTTTGTATCTATCTGGGTGGGGACGTAAGCCAGCGAATAGTCTGTACTATACAGTATGTATTTTTAAAGTCCAATAAAATACATGTACTCTCGCACTATTTTAATTTGTAAGAAAAATATCAAAACCAAATCACAAACTTCATTGGCTCTGTTGTCACTGAAATAATAGCCGCGACATCTCCATCTGGATTGCCTCGGTGCAACAAACTAGTGACACGGAAACGAGGCAGGACAACAGTCAGCGACCGCATAAGGTCAGCGGTTTACATCTCCAGATTTTCCGCAGGTTCGGTTCGGATGCCCAATTCCTCGAGTAGTTTTCTCTCCATCTCTAGGTATTCTCGGTATTCCTGAAAGACGACGTACGTGTAGTGAGGTGGAGTGTCTGTGGAGTATGGGTTTGGGGAGGGAGGGGTGGTGGGATATTGTATTCCTGAAACACGACGTACATGTAGTGAGGTGGAGGGTCTGTGGAGTATGGGCTTGGGGAGGGAGGGGTGGTGGGATATGGTATTCCTGAAACACGATGTACATGTAGTGAGGTGGAGTGTCTGTGGAGTATGGGTTTGGGGGAGGGAGGGGTGGTGGATATTGTAATCATGAAACACGATGTACGTGTAGTCAGGTGGAGTGTCTGTGGAGTATAGGCTTGGGGAGGGATGGGTGGCGGGATATTGTAATCATGAAACACGATGTACTCTAGTGAGGTGGAGTGTCTGTGGAGTATTGGCTTGGGGAGGGAGGGGTGGGGGATATTGTAATCATGAAACACGATGTACATGTAGTGAGGTCTGCGTGTCTGTGGAGTATGGGCTTGGGGAGGGAGGGGTGGCGGGATATTGCACACCTGGAATAGTGGTTGAGAGTCCTATTGTAGCATGACGTCATTGCTAACACTTTGCCCCATTGATATATCGCAGCATATTATTAATTAAATCTTACAAACGGCCCATGTTTACAGTGCGTCTATCGAGTAACGGACGCACGCCGTAAGTAGTGAGAGCACGAGAGAAGCGTTTGTGTGGCACGAGTCTATGATTAGCGTGCGGCTATGGAATTGTGGATGCACGCCGGGGAAGTTAGGAGAGCACGAGAGAAGCGTTTGTGTGGCACGAGTCTATGATTAGCGTGCGTCTATCCAGTTATGGATGCACAACGTAAGTTAGGAGAGCACGAGAGAAGCGTTTGAGTGACAAGAATCTGTGATTAGCATGCGGCTATGGAGTTGTGGATGCACGCGGTAAGTTAGGGGGGCACGAGAGAAGTGTTTGAGTGGCACGAGGAGAAGCCGACCTTGTACTTGTAACATTGAAAAGGCACTTTAGTAAATATTAGGTTCGTAACGATCTGATGGTGTGACTCGAGTATATTCTGCCTGACCTTAAATGGTACAGTACAGCAATTGTATGATAGAAACCTGCCTCACATTGTGCACCTATTTGGTTGTAAATGCCTTGAAAGCATTTCTTATTCAACATTTTCAACGGACAATCTGCTCTATATTATCATTCTTACCATGTTTGCCAATTAAAAAAAAAACATTATAGGCCTTATTCAAGCATGCTTAAACATTCATTTAAACCTTATCAGCCCCAACAATTTTATCCCCAACTTTCTTTATTCTCATAACAGTGTTGACGGCTGAAGGAGAAGTTACATACCTCAAAACAGGCTTTTATCGAAAGTCTTATGAGCAAGAATGGAGATTTTCATTTCACCGATTGATCAAACGTATGACATCTTAACATCCTGAAAGATGAGAAACGGAAAAAAGTTAGTGTGGGCTTATGTTTACCATTCTTAGTCTGGCTTCAAGATCTGCTTCCGTTTCCTCCGGTTTCTTTGCTTCCTGTGAAGATAAGAGCAGGGATTAACCCTTTCATTTCGTAGTGCCAATGATGTGTTGTTAGATTCTCCTTACTTATCCCCACACATATTTCATAAAGAAGATAGGAGAATTGCGCACTTCAGTAGAAAGGGATTCGAGTAGAGTTTTGAGTGGACGACTAGTTTTCATGTTCTATGTGAAACACTGTATTCAAATACACATATACTGCATGAAGAAAATAGATATTGATCAATGTCGTGTGAACTGAAAGAAGAAGAATGAACGGCAAGATTACAATCAAGGAAACAGAGGCACAGTATTCTCCTGGGCGGACCTCGCACCTTGTATTGTCATTTCACTGCTTGTGAGTGCATCGACATTATAGGCACAGAATGGCTGCAGAACCCAGTTAATTGATAGGTTTGCCGTTCATTTTGAGCACTCACGGTGAAGCTTGACGGACTGTATGTGTATGCGCTACTTTTAGTCGATCTATCTTATCATTTTTCTTACTCGCCGACGTAGATAACCTAGTTTCTTAAAAGGTAAGTGACGAATCTGTATGTGCGACTGTTAGGGTGTTCTTCTGTATAACAACAACTTCCAGTGCTGTAAAGAACCATCGATGAAACCCCAACGAACTATCATATTAGGGCTATCGCTCAGAAGGAATTTATTAGGATATTTCTACAGAACTGTTATATATATTAAACTACATTATCTATCATATTAGACAGTTTAGCGTGTAATATGGTGGAAATAGAAAATTATAAAAATATCCACTCATACAGTATGAGTGGATATTTTTACAATTTTTTATATTTAGGGTTTGTTCGAAAATTTCAAAACAAAATTTAAGGACTTTTTAAGGACTTTTCATGGTATAATAAACGAATTTTAAGTACCTATGGCTATGCTATTTCACAGGATCGATCAAGCTGCGTAGTTTATCTTTCAGAAAACGATCGCAATTCAAAAGCAAACAAAATGCAACCTACAGTGGGGAGAGAAAATTTAAGGACTTTTCAAGGATCTCGACTGTTTTTTTGTAAAATTTAAGGACTTTTGACGTCTCAAATTTTGGAAACTGAAATTTATGGACTTTCATGGTTTTTGAGGATCTGGACGAACCTGTTGTCGTCTTGCTTCCTCTGCGTCCAGTTGTTTCTTTTACTGATAACGAACTTCATTCTTTCCTCCACAAACGCCAGTCTCTTGTTAGATTGTTAAGATAAATAGCTTGGTCGTCCGAGGGTTAATATGCTCGAGGATGATCGACCGGGATGTGTTGACTAAGAGTATGTAGTACCAGTCTCTCCTGTATCTGTCCAATGAATTTATACATAATGAGAGATCTAACGCAATTTACAGGAGGGTCTAGTCTCGTCCCCAGTCTAAAGCTTCAGCTCCATCTATGCGGCACGATGACAGCAACTTTAATAATAGTGTGCAAAGAACAAGTTAGGTATTTAAAATTTACCTTTATTTTGACTTAAACTGCAGAAACGTCCTTTTGATGATAGTTCTGCTCATACTAGCCTGATTCGTTCCAGCAATGAGAATGCGGCGCGGCGGTCTACGCGCTACTTTTTGTTCTTTGGAGGAGAACACGACCACCTCCGCCATTTTGAAAAAGGAAGCTTAGCGACCAGGCAACGGAGCGGGACCGAAGGAGCATGACTGGGGACGTTCGTATTCCCTACACGGAAAAGCTATATTGCTGTGTACGTACCTTGTTGGCTGTTGGGTATCCGAGGTTCCTGGGTACTTCCATGAGGTGTAGGGTACCAGGTCCATCGCCAACTGTTAGCAACTGCTGCTTGCCTGTTTCAGTCACAAGGAAATGTACTAAACAGACATCGGCTCATTCTTCAAGTGTATGTATATAGTGCGAAGCTTTCTTGCATGGATGGTGCATACAATAGAGATAAAGATGGTGTGATTAAAAAGGATTATGAAACAATGATGATCAAGGTAACAATCATTATGACGACAAAGATGACAATAATGCTAATAGCTCCGAAAATGATGATGAAAATGATGATGGCGATAGTGATAAGGATGATACTAATGATATTGATGAGATAATGGCGATTTTAATGATGATGATAGTCTGGGCAACAAGGATGATGATAATGGTGATGATGACCACAATTATTTAACTTGTACATAAAGTCTTCATCAAAAAACAGAAAACTCGTTCAATTACAGTAGTTCCCTGAAACACCCTATCCTCCCCAATGAAAAACCTTTTAAACAAAAATGCACGCCCATTATACTATCTTCAGGAGAACATGGTAGAAGAACATTGCTGACGAAGTTTGTTTCACTACTGCTCTATAATGAGTGAGAAACGGCGTGAGGTTCTTGGGAAAAAATTTCATACAAATGTTGAAGTGCTGTAGCCTCCTCGATCCACAGGCAACTTGAAATTCACTTTCCTTCAGGGAATCACTTGCGTGATTGCGAGTTGGCTGGGGACCATAAGAGGCTACAAGTTTTGTTGCTATTTCACTTCTTTATTTCAAGCATCCTGTCACGTGGTGTAGTGCAAAGTAGAGTTTGTATACTTAATAGATATTTGGTGTGGGCATATCGTAGTGATATCCGAAGCTGTGATATTTTGTGATAGTGAGGGTTCATGGGATCTGTGAATGATGAAATATCCAAATATAGCACTGCATGGTTCTGTTCTGTTATAATTATATATTCTATAGGTATGTTTATCATATACATGAAAAAATACTCAATGACTATTGGTAAAGATCTGTGCAATTACAAATTAATACCAATTCTCAAATCTGATTGGATGAGAAACAATAAAAAGCCAATCAACCAATCAAAATATGGCCATTTCTATGACAACAATAGAGAAATGTTTCTTTGTTTCATATACCCATAATAAACCCTCGCTCTTCTTTTGTGAAACAGCAAATAAATCCATAATCCTTGGGTTGTACCTCAGTCAGTATAGTCCAATGAATCATTGTTGTCATTTCCACTGTCAATGTCTTCCGTTACTGGCAATTCAGCTTTATTTCTGGCATCACTTTATGGTAACACCTGTTAAAAAGATCAAAGAGCATACTTCTTATTTGATCATGTACTTACAGTTATAGCTATTATAGTTATATTATATTATTGTATATGATGATTAATACATGGTCATATCCCCTTGTGGGCTCGAATTACAATCACAATCTTTTCATTTTGTTATCGACTTGAACCAAAATTTGTATTGCTAAATATTCTCTGTGAGTGTTTTTCTAGTGTGGGCACTTACTCAAGGGGAGTAGGGGGTAATGCCAGGCGAGCATAGTTTTAAATTTATGTACCATGTCTGCAAATTCACTGTTTTAGATTTACAAAAGTTGCATCTGATCTTTGTTATGGTGAAAATTATTCAGTAAAGTACAACTCCAACTTGTTTTAGAATGAACACGATTTTTGTGTTAATTATTATTATACCTATTTCTTTAGTTTCTTTGACATCTCTTGCATAGGGGAGTTCTTTGGTCTCTCTTGTATGTGTGTGTTGCTGTACAAGGACATTTTCTCATTGTTTGCAACATTGGACTTCCGCATAATCTCATTTTGAAAGATCAGTGACATAGAACCTGCATTTAGGTATAGAAACAAGTAAGCGTTCCAAACTAATAAGCACTGATTTTGCTTCGAGTCTAGAACTTTAGACTTCTCCTGCGAGTTGAGATTAGTAAAGATTTGATACTAAGTACATGTATGCATACATATATTGATATATTTAGCTACTGTGTCTGATTATTTGTTATTGTTTTGGCATACATGTATCAGGGCTGCCTTAAATCTGGAAAATTCAGGGAATTTTGAAAAATGCCAGAAATCAGGGAATTTATCCTTTAGTCAGGGACATTCCAGAAAATTATAAAAAGTCAGAAAAAAGGGAGAGGGAATTGTCATGCTGAATTGAGAATAATAAGAATTCAATACAATATTTTTGTGGAATGTAGGGATTGGTGCAGTGTATGCATAAAACAATGACATTATTCCTTATGCAACTGAGCACCCACTGATTTATAGTACATGGTCAATATATAGTAGCCCAAGTTGATACGAGCTGCCTTCTCATTATTAATAAGTCAGTGCCTGTAAGTATCACTATTGACGGTTCAAGACCTACCAACCTTAAATGTTTGATCAGAAATACATTTGTATCTAGATAAAATGATGTATGGTGTAAAGTGGTGTATATATCAGTGACAATGATGTAGGAACATGGAACATTTGGAAAATTAGCTTTACACAGATCTATGTTGAGGTTAAATTTGGTTACTGATAGTTCCACTGCTTGTGCATTGAGAAGAACAGTTTTTTTAGCATTTTCTGTTACTGACTAATACCGTAATACAGATATATTATTATACTGTCATTATGATATGGATAATGTACATGTACACTGACTAAGATATACGAATTAACTAAAAAGTAGCTATAAAAATCTGAGACATTTCCAGAGAGCCAGAAATTTATCGAGAACTATTAATGCATTTTCTCCTCAAATTATCTCTTTTTGTAGCACCCCTTGCCAAGTCCTAACTTAAAAATAATTATTTTAAATGTTTCACCACCCTAGGGTGGAAATGTATGTGGGTCGCACCGGCAGTTCATATTCCCAAGAATGAAGTGTTTTACTGATTTCAAACCTGAAAGTCCTACTGGTGTGTTCAGTAAATTCACAAAGACCTCATCCAGCCCAGAAGCAAATGTAGCCACTTTAGACATTGTCCAGCGAACCCACTCTCTTGGAGCAACTGTGGAACCTTCTTGTAGCAAAATTGATAAATCCAACTTCATCAAACCAAACCATCCCATCCTCATTCACTGATTTTGCAACAGTCTTCACTTTGGTTTTCCATAGTTTTGCAGATCCCTGCAATGCTTTATTGAATTTGTAAATGTGAACAAGTATCAGAATAGAGTAAGATAGAGTAAATTGGCTACCAGGAAGGGAAAATAGCTATTTAATTTATCACTATAGACTGTGTGAATAAAAGATGACTTTGCAATACCTACAGTAAGAAAAAACTACTAAATCATAATAATAACACACAATTTAGTGTGCAGTATTATGTCCATACTATGGCTGGCTCTTGTTATATTTTGATGAGGCCAAATAAGGGCAAGTCAAAATACACACAATGAATAAAAATATCCAATGTTATTATGATTATAAACACTGTGTTTTGAGTTTTGCACTTGCAGATTCACATTTGACATCCTACATGTAAATTTCCTGGTTTGGGGTATTGTTTTATCAATTTACTTGACATATTAATTTATTTATCCACTCTGAAGTCCCTAATCACACATCAGTACATGGCAAAACTATAGTACATTCTAAAGTACTTATTATTAAATCTGTAAATTCGACTATAACATGGCGGATGATAAGATAGGTCGAATTTCGGCATTTGTAGTAGTTCATGGTGCTGTGCGGTATGTGAGGTCGATCCGAGCTGGTCCGAGAGGATCGTGTCGAGTAGAATTTTGCACACGCTATTCGAAATCATTACTTGATCAGTTGATTATTAAATTGTTTTATGTTTTAAAACATGCTCTGCGATCCCTCTAAACCCCTGAAATATAATTGTTGATCAGGTTGGTTTCGAGATTCTGTTCTCTGACTCACCCAGAGGCCGCCCAGTCCGGCCATGACACCAAACGGAGCTCTGGCGCTCATGCCCTCTGAACGAGTCTCATTGTGATCCGATGCAGCATACAACATCCAAGATCTGTGTAAAAAAATCCCCTTTGAACAATTTATGAATTTTGCCTTTTGCCTTGAAATGGGCGCATTCGACAATCGCGATCAGCGCATTGCTTTGTGGGATGGATTTTTTCGCGCTCTGCTGGAAAAGGAAAAGAGCCTGGGAACGAGGACATGAATTTGTCCATATTTGGCACCATATTTGTCCATGAGTGCGCGGCGTAGGGTGATGCACAGTGGAATTGGAAGGGCACGTGGTATTTTAGCAAATGAAGAAGATGATACAATTAGACACTCTCAGGGGTGGGGACAGTCTGTCACCGAATAATACTGATTACGCAGGTACTGTAGCACCACTTGCATAGAAATTTCTGATTGACCACCTTCGCATAATAATAATAATTTTAATAATATTAGATTTATATAGCGCATGTTCCTTCAAGTTGAGAGGCGCTTTACAGTAAACTTTAAAGAGAAGAATTTAAATACTATGTATATATATGTATGTAAAAATGTGATGTAAATATGATATAAAATGTTATAATAAAAATTCGATATAGAAGATTGGAGATAGAAATATTCGAGATAGAAATTTTCGAGATAGAAATTTTCGAGATAGAAATAGATTTTCTATCTAGGAGATTTCTATCTCGAAGATTTCTATCTCGGAGACTGCTATCTCGAAGATTTCTATCACAAAGATTTTTCATATCGTACACTTTCTAGGACTTATGCCATCGTACTTTTAAAACACACAAGCATGAAGAACATTCACTAGCGTAGCGAGGTGCAAAGGCGTCAAACAAACTCGACAACTGATATGGATAAACAAAATAGGTCTTTAATCAACGACTTAGGACTTTGGCGACACTGAAAACGCACTGAAATGTGTTAAGTCCTTCCTTTCCGAGAGAAAGCACCGAGTAGCTATTGATCAGTGTAAGTCCTCCGTTTTTTATATGCTATCTGGTGTACCACAAGGGAGCTGCTTAGGTGCCATCTTATTCCTGCTCTATGTGTGTAGCTAACTATATAGACTATCTAGACTATCTAACTAGACTACATAGACTATGTAGCTGATTATATAGACTATCTAGCTAGACTACGTAGATTATGTAGCTGACTATATAGACTATCTAGCTATACTACATAGACTATCTAACTCCACTAAATAAACTATGTAGTTGACAATATAGACTATCTAGCTCCACTAAATAAACTATGTAGCTGACTATATAGACTATCTAGCTCCACTAATTAAACTATGCAGCTGACTATATAGACTATCTAGCTCCACTAATCAACTATGTAGCTGACTATATAGACTATCTAGCTCCACTAAATAAACTATGTAGCTGACAATATAGACTATCTAGCTCCACTAAATAAACTATGTAGCTGACTATATAGACTATCTAGCTCCACTAATTAAA
>JANSTR010155673.1:0-10456 GCA_025434805.1 Antipathozoanthus remengesaui
ATATATTTGTGAGATCAAACCCTCAACATTGACAAAATACTATGGAGACAGACTCTTGATAAATGGTTTTAGAAAACTATTGACTGCGTCAGCGTTCAGGTAAATGTATAATGAATCAACCAAGGGTTGACGTATACGTAACGATTTGAAAAACATTTTGGAAGAATTTAGCAATACGTCATTTTGCACTTTAATGGTTAAGGAAAAGATGTGCTTAAATTCAGTGCTTTGTACAATAGTTTATCGTAGCTTAAATGTCGAAAACTGAACGCGGGAATCATTCTGTAATCACGCTGTGATACATAACGGTAACTGAACTGAGTGGAATGCAATTTGGTCTGAAATCATACGCGTGACGATTTGAAGTTGGAAGTTAAGTACGATTTTAGACCAAAGTTACACGAAATGAAGTTCAATTACCAATTTTAATTATATCCATTTTGAAATCTTTTTTTCATAACCGAGTGGTAATGATTTTTTGTTAATGTTTTTTGTAACGTTGTGCATCCTTTTTTTGCTGTATTGTGTTTGGCTATTTGAGCTTTTTCTGATTGGTTGTCAGTCAAGACAGTGCGATTACAGACTCAAACAGTGTGATTACAGACTCAAACAGCGCAATTACAGCTGAAACTTGTTTTATCAGTGGAACCAGTCAAATTGCGGGAATCACCAGAGATTTCAGAATGGATATAATTATGAGTGATACCTTCTAACTGAACTGATATTCGCTAAATGTATGCGGTGTCTTATCTTTGAAAAGTAAGGTAGTGACCGACGTTCAAACCCAAATTATATTTCCCAACGTTTTATTATGGAATAAAAAGCGACATGAAAACCAAACCGCAAGAAAATTACTAAATAGTAAAACGGTTGTCACGGTTACAATAAAGTCCGTCGTCTGTGTTCTATGTTCTTACGACATACATGCACTAACTATCGAGTTTGCAATGTTTTCGAGGTCGAAATCAAATCAACCATCAGTTTCTTACAAAATCAGTTTAGTGTCTTGGTTTTGCGAATTTAAATATAAATAGTTTGAGAAAATGCTTAAATATTGAGTTAGATGCCTATTTGGATACGGTACCCAGAATTTTCTACACTTTTCCAAGAACAGTATTCATTTCTTGTTGGAAATGCGATACAACTGCCACGCTCACGGTTATTTACAAAAATACAGTCACCGTTGCAGCGAACCGTTTTATTGATTTTGTAACAGCTGTATTGAATACCCAGCCGGTGTCGTTTTCAGTTTATAGAAGAAGTCGCAGGTTTACGGTAATGTTCTGTTTCTAAAACATATTCGCCGCACTGTTTAATTCTCCTTCTTGTCACTTGATTATTTTCCATGTCTAATTGATTCTAAAACTTCCCTGTATCGTCCCCAGATTTAATCTTGTTCAAATCCACCTCTCATGCATTTCTCTTTTTGTTTGCCGGATTTTGTCCAAACCTGACGCGTCACTCCATCTGTAAATAGTTGAAGAGCAGAAGACATTATTCACATAGCCTTCTAGTGCCAATAATTCCCCGTCCCTCTCCCTCGTAGGGCGAAGCGATCGCACCAACCAGATCACCTTTTCTGAACAGGTGCCATTCATTGATTTGGTAATTACCTCCGAATTATTTTCACAATTGGCGTAGAGTTTAATTTTCACGAGCCAACATCGCAACGCTTATCCGTCGATGATCTTTCTGTTTCTTATCTGTGATGAAAGCCAATCCAACCCCTCATATATTCCCTGGTTCTTCAAAGCACATGTCGCTTGAATAAACCAATTTCGCCCTCGAAGTGTATGAAGAGAAAGTTGCTCTGCAAGTTCGGAGGAGGTCATGCGACTAGGAAGATCCTGCTTATTAGCAAAGATCAACAAAACAGCATCTTTGAGTTCTTCTTCTTTTAAAAGTCGAAAGAGTTCGTTTTTCGCCTCGGCAACTCGTTCGCGGTCGCTGCTGTCAACCACAAAGATCAGTCCTTGTGTTTCTTGATAGTAGAGCCTCCACAGTGAGCGGATCTTATCTTGCCCGCCAATATCCCACACAGTAAAACTAATATTCTTATATTCCACTGTCTCTACGTTAAACCCAATTGTTGGAATCGTAGTAACGGGTTCTTGCAGCTTCAGTTGATAAAGAATTGTAGTTTTTCCAGCTGCGTCCAGACCCACCATTAAAATGCGGACTTCTTCTTTTCCGAACAATCTGTTAAACAGTCGAATAAGAGTATTTCCCATAGTTTCTACCTATAAAAACTAAATTTTCCCGTTTTGCCGCCCAGTTTACCGAAATATGGTACCTGCTCTTTTTGTTGTTAACTCTAAATTCATTCTTAATTGCCACTGGTTTTGAATGCAAGTGTGATTGCGCAAACTCAGTTTATATAACCTGTCAATCAACCCGTACATAAATGGTAATTTTTCCCTAATATGGCGAGCAGAGTCAAGCACCAAAAATTAGATCAGAGATCACGAGTTCAAGAGAAAGAATAAAACAAACCTCCTTTGGCTATTTTAATATACTGTTAGACGTGGCTGATCGCGCGGACTGAAGTCATCAACATTTGCCGCTGAAAAAACTTCCCATTTAGAAAAAGAGTGAGATATAGCAAATACCCGTTGTGTTTAAGACGAAAACACTTGTGAAAAGTATGAATTATTTATTGCAAACTATATCATTTCTTTTATTTTATATATTAAAATTCGCATTTATAATCACAGCGTGCTAATTCAATTGTCTGGCATTCAAGTTTTGCCGGAGAGGAGTTCCTTGGGCTCGTGTCTTAACCTGGTAACAAAGTTGAACGCCAAGAATGTTTTTGTTTCGTCACTTTGTTTATCAATAGAATATTAAGTAACGTGACGGAATACAAACATGCTTCTCGTTCGCGTGGGATCAACTTTTTTATTTGTAAATTCGATCTGTTTATTTTCTGATACATTAGTACATTCACACAAAAAGCACCGTCAAGTATATTATTAATATTTCCAAAAAGACTGAACACTTTAAAAAATCGTATAGGTGAAATATTAAAAATTAGAAACCATGCGGCTTAAGTTTATACTCGGTTGACATATTTTTTAATCAGTCATCTTGGTCGCGACAATGTTTTACAAAACAAAAAGGAAAATCTTAATAAACACTTGTATAAACGGGAAAAAGAATAAGAAATTTATTGAAAAGAACTGTTGGTTTCCCAAGTTCAAAATTCGCCCATTTTCTGCCACGGTTAGGAGACTAAGTTCTAGTTATACCGGTCAAACCAAATATGGTCAGTCTGAAATCTAGTGGAGCAGGGGTTGTCGGACATCATTATGTATTTGGCCATTTCTTTGATAAGGAGAACTAGATGAATCATTTTTTGCTCGAGATTGAAAAGGACCGAGTCGATCATATTCTCCATGCAACTTGATTGCAGACTGGGCCAACACGAAACCAAAGGTTTAATTAAATATCTAGAATTCATTGTTCTGAAGCGTTGCACAGCCCCAACAAACAGATAGCAACTCCCACAGAATTCGGGGAACACACATCTGCCAATTATAAAGTGTGCGCCGTTGGTTCTGGGCAAAAGATGACATCAGTGGACTATTATTGGGTGGTCCACTTAATTAAACAGAAAGTTCCAGTATAAAAGTGGTAGTGATCAAATAAACTCGAGAAAAGTGAACAGAAGGGAGCTACAAACGTGCTTGCTTTCACATTTATCTTTCATAATATCAATTTGAACATTGCGCGCTATAACATGTGAAAGAGTTGTTCAATCGATCGTGGCAGATTGACAAATGAACTGAACAATTGCCTGGCCATTCCCTTTTATACTGGAACTTGTTGGTTTAAAAGAGTGGTATCTATAGAATACTGGCGCAAGTGTTTTGTAAGATTTTGTGTTGTGCCTCCTCGTAACGAGTACTTATTGTCATAAAATGGGTATACAGTGCAAAAAATTAAGATTTCCTAAAAACACATGTTTTTATAAACTGAAATGAGTATATTGCTTTCTCTTACAGATGAAGAGTCGTCAGAGGAAAGCGATGACGAAGAAGACTCGTTGGAGAAGCAGTACGAGATGATAAGAAAAGTGCGGGAGAGGAGCGAGAAAGAGAGAAAGTTCTGGGAAGAAGAACTGAGCCACATGAATCAGTGGAACAAGTATGGACTCTGAGAAGAGGACGGCGGAATGAAACTAAAATGACGGAACACGAGAAGTAAAACAAACAGCTGTGTACTTAAACCTGAAACATTAAGTGCACGGAAAGAAACCGTTTCGCGGAACAAAATGGAACATGGTGCTGAAACAAAATGCCCCCTCCCCCCCTCTTCACCCTCGAGCTTGCTATTGCAATCAAAAAGTACTGTCTGGACAATAAACAAACTGCTACGAGACACCTTAGCTTTTATTATAGACTGCCGTTAATGAAATCATATGATGGACAGAGCCAAACTCTACGGCAATTGGAGTGCCGCTGTTCCACCATGGAAAGTACGTACGTGTTGGTTCTCCATCTGTGAACCACGTTTGACTGCATTTGTTTTCATTAACGGAAGCCAGCACTGAAGTTCCAGGCTGGAGAGACCATGTTAGTCTTTTCCTTCCTCGTACGGCCCAAGCCAGCAGCATGCGGACCATGAAAATAGTGAAGTTTAGAAACGGGGATCCATAACTTACCGTACGGACCGAACAAAGGAGGTCATAAGTTAAAAACGTTAAAAATGCAAACAAACTTTGTAAATGACGTCTTGAAGGCTAGTTTACAAAAAAAGTAGGTTTACTATGTCTGCGAGTAAGCCAAATGATAAGATAGATCAAATGAAAGTTGATATATTGTGTGTTTCACCACGTAATAAAACGTTTCAGCTGACGTTTCGAGCAGAAGCCGAAGGCCGCAAAAAATTATCAATGGAGATTATCGTTCCATTATCAACAGCACTAGAAGACTCCTAACCATTATTGTGCCAGACCTGATTTAAAGTAAACCGAGAATAGCTTAACGTTTGAACCAGCTGTTGAAACGCTATAAAGTGACCATTCATTTTGATTGTCTTAAAAGGTAGAACCAGGAAATACTAAGCATTTCAGCAAATTCCGATTTTCGAAATTTTCGTGAAAGTCGACAACTTTGAATTTTAAAAACTCAGCGAGAAAAGCGTTACTATAAATAATATTAGCCGATGTTCCTTTATGCCAGTGTCGTGTTTCAAGTTGAGTTACAAATATTTTCGTAGAATATATGCGCCAGTAGATCAGTGCACTGTCCTCTACTTCTTGCCTTCTATCATTATAATGTGATAGCCAAACTTTGTCTTCACTGGCGGGTCAGTATACGCCGGATTGTTAACGGTACTTGGTGAAAGATCAAATGCAGCGTCTTGGAATGGACCAACCTGAGTAACAATACAAAATAAATGAGCTTCTGCAGAAGAGATACACATTTCTCATACATTCATTCCTCTATAATCGAAGGGAGCCAACATCGCAAAAGTGACCCACAGACACCGGGGCTTTGTTACTCAACACTAATCCAGGACTGAATCCTAACCTATGGATGATTCATTCAGCTCAAAACATGTCAATTTGGATCAAAAATCTGTATTAATAAATAAACTAGTTTTACACTTTAAATTTCTTTTAAAACTTTAAATTAACTAAACCCATATCAAGACAGAGAATTCTATTTTAAACCCAGTTCATAAACTCGATATAAAATTTTTGCTCATACTGGGTCAGCATTAATGGGCTCTTGACGAACCAAACCCTTGCAGTTTTTTAAACCTTTGTGCCTCCTATGACTTCTTGATGAATATTTATAGTGACTGTGTGTGTGTCTTTGTGTGTGAACCACTAATGCTACTACTAAACACAATTCCATATTTTACATAGCTAAATAAACTTAATCATAAATAGAAATTGTGGGTGACAAGTTAGCACAGTTGGTAAGATGTTCGACTGCTGACTAAGAGGTCCGGGTTTAATACCTCACCTGGTTGAAGATTGAATTTTCTTTCGCCACACTGTCCATAGACAGGGCTGTTAAGCTGTTGGTCTAGTCTTTTGACTTAAAAGAACCCACACACTTCTTAACAAGAGTAGGGTTTCGACCCGGTTATGTAGTCTGTTCCTAGTCGCAGGGGGCATTTTGCCTTATATAAAAATTGTAATTAAAACTGTGTGGCTGCCACTGCACAGGTCTATAAAAAGCAGTCTGTACACTAAAGTCTCCCAACAATATTGTAAAAGTCCCAGCAATTCAGCATAGGGCTGCTATTGGGGTTAAAACTCGACCACTATCTATCTCTATCTGTAATTACAAGATTAGAAACCTTTTTTAACACCACACACTTACCATGGAACCCCTTGTCATCCAACCCAAGTCTCCCTGTGACAAATAAAACAAGCACAAATTTATCTGTGTATTTCAAACCATTGTTACTGAAAGGAGATGACACAAATACTGGACTTCACTTTGTCTTGATAACTGAGCTTAGTTCTTCTACATTTAAAACTAAATAATACTCACTCCTTGCCTTGCTTTATCCTCACTGTAAGCTGTTGCAACTTCATTGAACTTCTGACCTGCTTTCAATTTTTCCATGGCCTCCATGACCTTAGAATGTTTCTCGCACAAAATATGTCGAACCTAATTTAATCCAACCAAATTTAATAATTATAAGAAAAAGTTATAAAATTACTATGTTAATTAGTTTTTACCAAGTTAGGTTAAAACTAATTGTATCAATTATTATTCGGCCTCTTTCCAGAACAGATCCAGACATTTTAAAAAGGAGGCTAGGCTACACTAAGATACAAAGTACCCAACACATGTTTATGTCAGTACAACCTAATTACAGTAAGAATATTTTAGTTTATTAGCTTGGGAAATGAAAAGGAGGTGGGGTTGGATTGGGTACAGGCCCCCCTCGTCCCCCAACCTTGGATCTGCCACCACCTTTCAGCTCAGTTATTGAGCCTTTTCAATCCCAGCCAGTTTATCAGTATGTATTTCAAAGATTCTGTTTCCATTAAATCTCAGCAGAATATGAACTGTCAATTAAATTAATGGACATGGATTTGAGCATGATATGAAATGGATAAAGAACTAAAAAATCAATTCTTGTAACACTTGTGTCTGAACTAGGAAGTTCCAGTAGGTTAGTATGTACCTGTGATGCTGTGTTATACTGACTGTTCTAAAGACTGTCAATCAAATTCTCACACAGCACCTTAACAGCTGTTCCTCCTTTCTTGGCCTTGCCGCCACTTGCTCCCTCCTCACTTGCTGTGGCGCCACCTGTTTATACAATAATTATATTGTTAAGGGCTTAGTAATAATTCGCATTGTCCAACAATTGTTGGTATCAATTAATTCAACTATTAAACAAGGCACGGCCACTGGTAACACCATACCAAATCAAAAACAAGATGCAGTGCATGGGGTCAAACCAAAAGCTAACAAGTTTGACACCACTGGCAACCACTATATGGTTCATGCTCAGAACACAGGCTACAGTCAGTTGAAATAATCATTCTGTATATACGACTGGCAGACCACAACCATGTACTGTTTTGAAAAAGTATATTAGCATGGGTTGAGCCCCTCTGATAGAACATTACTTAAGAGACTGAACTAACATCTTGCAGTCCCTGTTGTTAAATGGTATGGCTAATGAAGGTTATTACAACCCTCGCAATGGATAGGGAATAAACCCTTTCCAGACTTTGTCTGGAATTACCAGTGCAGTGGTGCTGTGCATGTGGGGGCTGTGGTGCAAGTGGCACAACTTGGTGTTGGCAGGGCAGTGATCAATGTCAGTGACACAGTAGTGCCAGTTAGCAGTGCAGTGGAGTAGTGGTATCACCAGTGCAGTGGTACTGTGCATGTGGGGGCTGTGGTGTTGGCAGCACAGCCTGGTGTTAGCAAGTGGTGTTGGTAGAGCAGTGGTGTCAGCAACACTGTGGTTAAATAGTTAGTGTGTCTGGTTCGTAACCCAATGGCAGTGACCGGACTGCTGAATCTGTGTTACAAGTGTCTTTCAGCAAGCTATACTTTACTTTACTTGTTCCAGTCAATTCAGCTGTATGAATGACCTCAGCTTTTACCAGAAGCTAGGTTGTCATTGCTCAGCATCCCATCCAGGGGGGGGGGTAATGTGATCTCATCCAATTAACACAGAGAAACTGGAGATAAGCACCAGCCCACTGAGCTACTTGTCTCAGAAATGGATCTGGGCCTTGGTTGGCACAACAATAGTCCAACTTACTGAGCCACAATACAGAAAGTTCTTGGATACCATGATGCCATACCATGTCTTATATTTCCAAGACCAAATCCATTATCTTCTCAGAATATAAGTGACCTTCAAATATTAGGGCCAATAGTTTATACGCCAAAAATTACTAATAATCACGTGATCATCACATGCACAACCTTGAACCTAACGGGGTATTAAGAGAGGTCACAGACATCAGTAAAAACTATTTCATTGTGCTTTGTCTTTTGAGTAAATCTGAGAGTCTGTTTCTGCTTCATGACCAGTACGGTTGGCTACAGCTTGTCGAGTCACCATCAACAATATATCACGATCTAGATTCACATTTATAATTATATTTTGTTTGTATAGTGATATAAAACTGAACAGTGTCAGTGAACTATAAAAATTTGTTATAATTAAAGATATCAAACCGTAATGATTTGTAAACAACAATAGAATAGCTTGAAATACACATACCTTTGCCCTTCTTTCCTCCCCCTCCTCCACCACCACCAGCACCACCTCCTTTTCCTTTCTTTGGTGGCATACCACGAGAAATTTTAAAATAAAACGAAGACTTATAATGGTTTGTATTGGAAGAGAGAAGACTGGAGACGAGAGAAGTGTAATTCCGCTGGTACCGAAATTTGCGGGCAGCTTACCAAATACAACATGGCGGTCGAAAGATTGCTAATTTTGTTTAAAAAGGCCCTGAGAAGTTTGTAACATTTCATCTCAAAATCACCATGGATATTGGTCCAGCGCTTCCTCCTCATATGAAGAAGAACACAGTGTCTTCCGACAGTGATCCTTCCGATGACGAAAATAATTTTGGGCCAAAAATACCGGAGCACTTGTTGGCAAAACCGGTGATAAACAGTGAAGAGAGATCGAAGGAGTCTCATCGAACAGAAGGCAAGAAACCACAATTTCCGCAATCAGAGCAAGTTTCAGCTGGACCAAAGTTGCCACCACATCTTCAGGAGAGGCTGGGAGCTGTAGAAAAGAAGGATGATTCAGAGGAAAGCGATGATGACGGTTGTTATGGCCCTGCTCTCCCTCCAGGCTTCAGCACGCGCGGCGGTTACTCTGCCGTGAGGACGGCTCGTGTTGGTCCCACAATGCCATCGGATATGAGTGGGAGAGGAAGTTCTCTTGCTGCCAACCAGGATAAAGGTTGGCTTTAAGCATCTACACATGCATAAATTGTTTATCTAGCATTCTAGAAAATAAGTATAATCCCAAGACTTTGTCAAGTTAGTCTTTTCGTACATAGTAAAAAAGAAAACTCTAGACGTATAATATTAAAATCAACCAATGGTTAACAGAACAATTTTATTCGTGCCGTAAGGTTGAGAGAAAGCTGATGTTTGGATAATGAAGGGGTAATGCTAAAAATGCCAGCATTCTTTCAACCTTATGGCACAGAAAATTGTTTTGTCAACCCTTGGTTGATCTTATTATTTGTCACGATTAAGAGTGTATATTTAAATAGGCCTCTTTACCAAAATTATAGGTGAGGACCCCTCCTCCCCCAGTCTGGGTATAGTTGTAAAAGAACAGAAATTGAATGGCCCACTACTATGACTGGTCTGCCATCTGATATATTATTTTCAGATGAGAGTAGCAATGAAGGTGAAGATGATGTAATTGGTCCAATGCCAGCTGATGGATTGGTATGTTGATAAACTTTCCATGATATACAGTTATGATAAGTAAAATATTGTAATTTAGACTGAAAGATACAAGATTTTATGTTTCAGGTTTTGTCACAGAGAATTTAATAGTAAGTTTTATCATCTTGAAAATCACATGACCAGAATTAAATTAATTACAGATTGAATGGTTCAAATTACAGTAGTTGAGCTGATGGTTACATTGAAAATGTCAAACTTTTAATAAGACTGACCAACCCTTAACTGAACCACACAAAAGCAGTCACTGAAATGGTAAATAACTCAAATGTTGAAGTTCACCTGTGACTATCATTATTTAACCTGAAGCTACAGCAGTTATCTCAGGCTTTGATTCAAGTATCTTCCTGTTGTGTTATAGAAGTTTATTATTTGTGCGTGCATGGTTGGCTCAGTCGGTTAGATCTGTGTCTGCCAATCCAAGGTCCCGGGTTCAATCCCTGGCCTTGCCGAGGGTTGAATTATTTCGGGACCTTCTTTCGCCACACCGTCCGCGGACAGGGACGTTAAGCCGTTGG